>CAKAOH010023580.1:0-58279 GCA_916701665.1 Sebastiscus tertius | reverse complement strand
TATAGCATGTCGAAAAAAAATAAAGTCATAGTATCTGAAATGTAAAAAAAGGTATAGTATGTCGAAAAAATAAAACTCGTAGTATACACATGAACTTTGTTTTCACAGATTATCCGTCTCATGTACTACTGTCAGGAAATAGTAACTGTTTCATAAGAATAACCTTTTATCATATTTGCTCAAAGCTACCAACTTCAAATATTTAAGAAAATACAAAGTGATAAAAAAAAAAAAATCCTTGTTTTTGTTTGATTCCACAGCGCCAAAGGAAGAGGCAAGGGCAAGGGCAGGAGATAGACGCAAACATCAGCAGGAGTTCTCCAAGGAGGTGTCTGAAATGGGGCAGCAGTATTGATTTCAATAACATTAATGTACGCTTGAACAATAAAAACAAAACTTGTGCTTTTGAGTTTTTCTAGTACCTGTTGAAGTTTGAAACTAGTGGATATATTTCTCTTACTTTCTACCAACACACTCACACTCGTCAGTTTAAACAGCTTCAAAGTAAATGAATCAATTACAAATCATTTAACCGGCAATAAAATACCTGTATTTATTGTTCTGGGAACCATACACAGAGAACCACAGTGCGCCATAACTTCCACATGTAGGCAGTGATATGTAAACATAATTTTAAACGACTTACCGTACAATAGTGCTCAACATTATCCACACATTTAAATAACACATTAATAAATAAAGATTCTGATGGCATTATAGTGTCAGGATGACGGACTTTCTATACAGTACAGTGTGGTGACAACTGCAAAAATTAAAGTGATGCAGTAAGTACACAGGCAAGAGGACTAACATTTGCTGCAACTCATGTGCTGTATTGTTACACTATGACTTCTGAGGTTTCATGGTTTCTGACACATGACAGCTACTCCTAAATGAAACGGTTGCAGATGAGGAGATGAATAATGTTTTGGATTTTTTTATATCCTAGAGCCCAAACATTAGCACAATGCTTTGTGGCGCTGCCAAAACGGCATCAAAACTTTCATTTCCACTTCACACAAAAGTCCATTTCCATACTGGTTAACCACAGTCTGTCAAAAATGAGAAGCACTTTGCCTTTGGCTGCACTCTCGATTCCTCCAGGAGCCGTGGGTGGCAACTGCAGTTTCTAAAATCTTTAACATTAGCTAACAGCGGCAGTGCATTTTCATGTACTCTAAACAACAACACGAAGCATTTTAAATAAACAATTTACTTACATTTCTTTCAGGTAGCTTGTGGGCCACTATGATACCTACTTTGAGCAGGCATCAGAACAGTGCATTTTCATGGTTGCAAATCCAACCTTCATGTTCAGACATGATGAGTGCATGGAGCGTCAGTCTTTTAGGCATGATGAGGCGATAGCAGATCAGGTTCAGCTCCCTTTGTTGACTTTTCACCACATATGTGTTTCCCTGATCTCAGCGATCACCTGGCTGGCTTTCTGCAACGCCTGTGGACAAAACAAAACAAATAAAAACAATGAAATGACAGATAAAGGAACATTCATCATGGGGAACTACACGCTACGAGGTGGGAGTTTTGTTACCTGTAGCATGTCAGCGGCCTCCTTGCGCCGCTGGGCCATGTCCTCCGATTCAGTCAGCAGTTCGTTGAGGAGGCCAGATTTATACAGCTGGCCAACAAGCTCGCTCTGGAGGCTGTCCTTCACATGGTTGACCAGGAAGTGCATCACTGCCTTCGGCACACTGCGAGGGAGAGAGGAAACAGAGCGAACAGATGGTTGAGAACAAGGAGGCAAGATGGCCTGGTGATTGTGTTGTCTCCCAGATGGAGGGGCTCGAGTTTGACCCAACAGGTGGCCGCGCCTGTCCAAGAATCGAGCTGTTGAAGTACGAGCTAGGAATTTAATACAATAAATGTATATTGAGCTCCAGGGGGCAATAATATAGAAAAAAAAAACACTTTGGTAGGATGGAAAAGAGGATTAAATTAAGTCAAATCACATTAATTGATTATATTAAAGCAGGCACTTAGTTTCTTTTCAGCCATGGTTGTTGACAGTAATTGTCTCGAGTATTTGTTATGATGGGCGAGGTTTAGGCTTACAAGTTACAACCATAGCGTGAAAACATTTTCAAAAGAGACATATAAAAGGAAAAGGCTGGCGATATTCCATAATTTCCTTATTGAAAATAAATCCCATTAAAATCTCAAAAACAACAATGTGTCAGTTTGTCTCTCAACACTTTCAGACTTCCCTATCCTGTCTGTGGCTACTATCCCCAAGCCTGTTGGTTGCTACTAGGGTGGCACAATTAATAGAATTTTTTATTGAAATCAAATCTCAGGAGGCGCAATATTTGTTAAAGGTGAAATGTGTGTCAAAATACCATTTTAAATTAAATATTGTCATACTGAAGAGATGTCCTGACCTTCACATCATACTCTACAGACTTAAGAAAGCATCTTTGTTTGATACAGATCCCCACAAAAATCACACAATAATTATTTAAATGTGTTTTTCTGTTAAAATCAGAATAGTGATGTAAAAAAATTTAATTTCCTCTAATATTGCAAATCATATCGCAAATGCAATGTCGGTCAAAATAATAGCAATTAGATATTTTCTCAGTATAGTATGTCGAAAAAATAAAAGAAGTCATAGTATGTCGAACAAAGTAAAAAAAAAAGTCATAGTGTAGTATCTCGAAAAAATTAAAAGGCTTTAGTATAGTATGTCGAAATTTTTTTAAAAGTCATAGTATAATATGTTGATAAAATAGAGAAAGTCATAGTTTAGTATGTCGAAAAATTAAAAAAAAAAGCCATAGAATAGTGTCATAGTATAATATGTTGAAAAAATAAAGAAAGTCATAGTATAGTATGTCAAAATGATGTAAGAAAAATATCATTCCCTGTAATATTGCAAATCGTATAGCAATTGCAATATCGGTCAAAATAATCGCAATTAGATATTTTCTCAAAATCGTGAACAAAACCTAGTTCCTACTAGGGCTGCACCGATACCAGTACTGGATCGGATATCGGTGACAATGGGGCCGATCTATTCAATTCAATTCTGTTTATATACTATGTATATTATAAACTGGAATTTAAATTCCTGTTTAAGTTTTGACCAAGTTGTTGCTGCATTAAAAAGGTTTACACTTAAATTGTAATTCTTATTAATTTTTTACTAAGTTGCTGGTGTACTATTTATTATTTTAATAATAAATATCAATTCAGTCAATTTATATCAATGTATTTATTTTTCACATTTTGTTTTACAAAGTTAGAAAAGCGATATTGAAGTAAAGGCTGATGTTGCCTTACACATAAAAGAATGATCCCAGTCACTTCCACACAGTGAGGCATACAGCTTATTAAACAGACACTGGTATCGGCCCAATATCCAAAGCCCAGATATTGGTATCTGGCCTGAAAAAGTCAGATTGGTGCATCCCTAGTTCCTACTGATATTAATATTTACAGACAGTTCTCAAATTCAGATTTCAATCTTTTAAAAAGGCTCAAAAACGTATTACAACAGCTGGGCCCTGTACTTATTAGCAAATATTACTCAAACAGTGTACAGTAAATACTGCATTTATTAGGAGGATTAATATACATTCGGGGCACTAGTGAGTATTTGTGGCAGCAGGAGGGTGTATGCGGGATTGACTCAAAATAAACTACATTACCTACAAAAAAAATGTAGGCAATGTTTGATGACGTCATGTCATGTCATGACGACAAATCTACTGCACCTGGGAGAGGTTTGCTCTCAGGGCTGTGACAAGGAAACACCTTAGATTAAGCAATAAACCTACTTAGTTTGGTTTAAGAAAAGATTGTGCACATAATGTATTAACAGTAATTGCAGAAACCAGTAAAATAAGTCAATTTTATGAGCTATAGTGAGATAAATGCTCATAGGCTAGCTCAGTTTTATTTGATTTAATTACATGAATGGTACCTGTTGGTTTATGTTAGAATTACTTGATTCAATTGAATGGACGTTTACATGTAATTGAAATGAGTAAACCTGACAAAAGAGAGTAAATCATTTCTTTGAGTGTGGTTTGGGTTAAAATTAACTCATTCAGGCAGAAAGCCCTGAAGGTAAACTTCTCCCATGTGCACCAAATCGACTAACAAACATTTGACTCAGCTAAGCCTCCCAGAAATGAAAACACAGTATCGTCATCATACAGCATGTGGAAATCAACCAGAACACTAACCTGAGAACCAGGCGCTGCCATCACATGCAGGTGATTAAAGATGTTGCTAACGGTAATATTGTCTAAATTATAGAATAGAAACTTGGGTTTATCTACTGATATTTATATCTAACTCATGAACTCACGGCACATGTTCCACAGCAAACATGGTGGTTGTGTTCTTCTTCTTCTGCAGGTAGACAGAAGCTAGACCAGATGCGTTACTGCCAGCTGGTGGTCAGGTAGGTTTCTGCGTGTTTTCCTGTTTTCCATCAGGATTGGGGGTACAGTGTGGCACATTGGTGTGTTTTTAATAGTATTTGGATAACAATGGAGCTCTATGGCACAGAGGAATACACTATAGGAGGCTTTGGCTACACAGACAATACTTGGTTTTGGTCTTTTCATGGGTTACATTGACAATAAGGCTGTCAATCGATTCAAATATAGAATTCCAATTAACTGATTGTCCATAGTTAATAGTGATTAATTGTAAATTAATTGCACATTTTTTATCTGTTCAAAATGTACCTCAAAGAGGAGAAGTATTTAATACTCTTATCAACATGGGAGTGGGCAAATATGCTGCTTTATGCAAATATATGTATTATTACTGGAGACTAATTAATAACACAAAACAAGACAGATATTGTCCAGAAACCCTCACAGGTACTGCATTTAACATACAAAATATGCTCAAATCATAACATGCCAAACTGCAGCCCAACAGGCAACAGCAGCTGTCAGTGTGTCAGTGTGCTGACTTGACTATGACTTGCCCCAAACTGCATGTGATTATCATAAAGTGGGCATGTCTGTGTAAAGGGGAGACTCGTGGGTACCCATAGAACCCATTTACATTCACTGATCTGGAGGTCAGAGGTCAAGGGACCCTTTTGACAATTGCCATGCCAGTTTTTCCTCCTCGAAATTTAGCTTAAATTTGGAGCGTTATTTATCCTCCTTTGCAACAAGCTAGTATGACATTGGTACACGACATGATACTAATGGATTATTTAGGTTTTTCTAGCTTCATATGATGCCAGTATCTTCACTCTAGCTTTAAAACCAGCCCTCTACAACCTAAAAATTGCAAGTTGTGTTAATGCGTTGAAGAAATTAGTGGCATTAAAACGACTTTGTGTTAACTTGTCATTGCGTTAACTTTGACAGCCTTAGTTGACAATATAAAATATAGAAAATCACCAGGCTTTAAAGAGAAGCTAGCCGACCTACCTGTCCTGGATGTTCTTGCGAACGATGAGGAAGTAAGACTTGATGAGGCGCTCGATGACCTCACAGTCCCGCTGCTCACGTGATGACAGCTTCCTGGCAACCGGCACAGGCTTGAGGGAAAAAGAGAGAAGATGTTTTTTTAATCAATCGTTCACCGCCAAATAACTGAGATCTTCATAACGGGGCGTGTTGACATGCTTTTGTTTAGTTACCACATCGAGCAGGTTGACAATTCCTCTAAGGGGGCTTCCAGGTCCGGAGCCGGGGCCTTCCTCTCCTTTCTTCAGCATCCCCCTCCAGTTCCCCGTGCCGTCCTGCTCACCCTGGGCTCCTGCTGCCGGGCCCTGAGGAGCCAGCAACACAAGAAACATGAAGATGAACAGTCATCACACCACCCAGGACACCAAATGATTAGAACAGCACCTTGCTCTTGTCATTAGGGTTGACAGGGAAAGGATGGTTAGGGTGTGTAGCATAATAACCTTGACCGGTTCATATGCAATAGTGCAAACACAAGTCAAACAGGCAGGTACACACACATAGATTAGAGGAACTTGAAGCTAAACGCTCATTCATTGAGAATCGTACACTGATAGAAATAAATGCCTTTGTTTTGGAGATGAAATTGGGAAAACAAAAGAAAAGAAGTGAACTGAACTAATAAGTATTTAGTTAAACTGATTGTTTTTACTGCATTGAGCTAATTGCTAACATCAGCATGCTTACATTCTCACAATGACAGTTCTAAAATGCTGTAATTTAAAGCAGGTATAATGTTAATCCTGTTAACAATCTTAGTTTAGCACATTACCAGGCTAACATTTGCTATTTAGTGTTAAATACAAAGTATATCTGAGGCTGATGGTTTTACAGGTGTTGGATAAATGCTACGTTTCACCTGATAATGGCTGAGGATGAAAAGTTATTACGACACATCCTGAGGGGAGAATGAATGGCTGTTCCAAATTTTATGGCAATCCATCCAATTGTTGGAGACATTTCACAAAAAAACACAAAGCAAGTAGGTTTTGTCCTCCGGGGAACACCAGTGTCTGGAGAAATGTTCATGGCAATCCATTCAATGTTGAGCTATTTCAGTCTGGACAAAATCTGGTGATGGAGCGACCAACTGACCGGCATCCCTAGAGCCATGCTGCAGGCACGGCTAAAAAAAACAACATTGGTCTGTGCATATTTTAGGAGAATGACAAACAGGCCTGGGTAGATGATGCACGGTTGTAGAACTTCCACTATCACATAATTACGAAACTAAGTACACAAACAGGGAAACCAAAGTGTTCAGAGGTTGGAAAAAGAAACAGAGGAAGAGGAAGGAGGATTTTCATTGAGACAGGTGGACCGACTTTGGGGACACAGACTCTGCAGGAGACACAACGGTTGTTAGTGAACACAGGCTGAGGGAGAGCACAGCAAGAGCATGGCATCAGCAGACAGATCAGAGTGCATGCCAGCAGCCCATGCTCATCCATCCATCCATCCATCCATCCAGCCATCCATCCATCCATGCCCAACCAGCAGCCCTGCAGCCGAGCTGCGTACGTGCCCACCTTGGCACCGTCCATGTCTGCTCCAGACGCAGAAGGCTCGCCAGATACCCCAGTTGGGCCAGCCGGGCCTTTGCCAACAGACTAGCAGGAATATGAGAGCAGGAATGGAGAGAGAGAAAGAGAGAAAAAAAAAAGTACTGAGAAGAAATGTGGAAAGACAGAGGAAAGGAGGTTGGCAGTGGAAAGTGATTCGAGGGGAGGAGAGGAGACTTTCTGAGAGGAGATGTGGGATAAAATTCCTCAATGGAAACTATCCGAGGCATTCGGTTCACAGATCCTCATCCTGTAGTGCTATGAGTGATTAACACTGCACAAGTCCCCTTTATACGACTCGGGACACCGCAGACTGCAACCAAATATTAGAAGAGGTGAACTACTGTTATTCTATTTAAAATAAGGTTGCTTCTTTTACCTTATCCCTGGGCACTGCAGCAGGCAGCTCTCTCATCCGGTTTCTCCTTTGCTCCTACAAAGAACACAAGTTGGTACAAATTATGGTTTAATTACATCCTAGGAAAGTATGGAAGATAAATCACTGAAAAACTCTTAATGAAAGAAGTTATCCTACTGCTTAAGGAAATGTTTGAAGTTCTACTGACTATTGTGCTCATTAAAAATACATCTTATGTCAAAGTGTTCATTATTTTCTGTGTGTAATATGCACAAATCCCACCTGCAATTTTTTCCAGCAGACTTTGATAACAGACTAATGATTTCCTAAATAACAAAAACTTAATTACTAAAAATAAAGACGACATTTGTATGAAGCAAAGAAAGGCCATAATAATTTAAATCTTACAAGAAACTGAATACCCAATTGTGAATTTGAAATCACTATTGAATCATTTCTAGCATTGAAATAATAACTACTTGAGTTTACAGTGTGTGGTTTGAATTCCCCTTTCATTTCCAAAATTCTATAAGGTAAATTCAAGAGTCAAATATCTGAAATTAGAATTACCGCCTCATGGTTATATGTCTCCGCCAACCAATCATTTTATCCTATGAGACATTTGTGTGAACTTGTCATAATTAGGATATAAATTCTTGAGTTATGGCCAAAAACATGTTTTATGAGGTCACAGTGACCTTGACCTTTTGACAACCAAAATCTAATCAGTTTATCCTTGAATCCAAGTGGACATCTGTGCCAAATTTGAAGAAATTCACTCAAGGCGTTCCAGAGATATCACGAGAATGGGATGGACGTGAGGTCACAGTGACCTTGACCTTTGACCACAGAAATCCAATCAGTTTATCCTTGAGTCCGAGTGGACGTTTGTGCCAAATTTGAAGAAATTACCTCCAGCCACGGCTGTCACGGAGGTATACGAACTGTAAGTTTAAGTTGCTCAAATTCAGTTGATCGATTTCTGATCTTACAATTCCAGTCAGGTAAAAAGAATAACATGGTTGCTCAAATTGGATTGGTGAAATTCAGACACCAAAATATGAGATGAAATATTCCAATTTGAACAATCAGGCTACAAAGGACAATAAATCAAACCTCTGTCCTATCAGGTTACATTCTGTGACATGATCACATGATCCAAGTGTGTAATCTGGTTTAAATACAAGAGGAAGAAGTCACTTTAAGAACCTGGATGTTCATATCAGAATTCTTCACAGTGAATTTTGTTGACTTGAATTTTTAGATCTGAAAATGATTGAATTTGAGCAACTTTAATAAATATTTATATATTGGACACCAACACATTTTTAATTAAATTTGTGAACCACACAAAAATACTTAAAATCAGGTTTTCGAAATTGTAAAACTTGACGTACAAAGGAGGGAAATTAACCAACATTAAAGCAAATAAGTGGTTATCAAATGTAAATATTTCATTGCTAGAATTTCAGTTCCATTTCAATTTCAATATTAGTTGTTAAAATAGGTATTAAGTTGCTTTTTAGATTCAAAATATTGCAGCTTCTTTTTGCCTCCATACATTCTAATTGAATGGCATTCAATACTTTTATATACATTGGCTCAGGCCTGCAAATGAGCAACCCCAGGTTTGCTCTTTTTATTCTGCCAGAAAAATGTATGCATGTCAGAATATTTTGAGTACAGACCTCTATATTGTTATTCATGACCCCGCAGGCATCTGCAAAGTCTGGATGTTTGGTGTTGATGTAGGCCAGCTCTATTGCAACCAAGTTATGCACCTGTGAGAAGAAGAAGAAGAAGAAGAGAGGACAACTTCAGTTATCAAGCAATGTTTTGATTCAGCTTCTCATTAAACACAGCAACCTGAGAGATAAGGACTGCAGGCGATGACAGCACAAAAACAAGAATGTGATGGTACCATCTCGTTGGTGATCGGCAGTCTCTTCCTCAGGAGGGAGGTGACCACTTCAACAATGGCCTCATGCAGCTTAGGGAACCTCTGCAGCTCCTGCAGGATACAACATTATGACTATGTGAGTGTGTGAGTGAGTGAGGGAAAGATCAATACCGGTGAAGATGTGAGCAGAGCTGATTACCTGTGTGCTGTAGTTGCTGCAATGCTGGATGATCCTCTGCATCTCCTCGTGGACCAGCTCCACGCAGCGCAGACTGGGCTCCTCCAGGCGTTTCACCTGCTTCTTCACCAACAGCTCGAAGGAAACCTCGGGCACAAACAGGGACGGACGCGGGCCCTGGCGTAGAGGAAGGAGGAGGGAGCTGCAGGTTAGCAGTTGTTAGAGCCGGAGTAACTCGTGTTTAGTGAACAACAAAAGCACCAGAATAGACTCACAAAAAAAAGTTGTGTCTCTGTTGCTTTACGATAGCTCACTGAACTAACGATGCCCCTAATGAGGTCACATTTATGGGATAATAATGCAGCAGCACTCACTGTTGCGTTCCTTATGGCTGTTAGGATGTCAATGGTGCTGAGTCCTCCCAGAGGATCCACAGACTCCAGTGTTCTGCCAAAAGTCTCGTGGAATATGTAACAAATTCTGGCTCCACCGCACCTGAAAAATAGCAGCGGGGGGATATTAGCTGTGATGTGAACCCCGTGGCCTACTCTCCTGTCAGCTCTTCCTCCACAGAGGCTGTGCGTGCCTCAACTTACAAGTTGTATCATATTAAATGATGAAACCAATGCAGTTGTTTTGCTCATTTCCACTACGCTGGATCAACAGCATCACCCTGTGGCCGAGCGGAGGAGAGGCACCGGTACTCACAGCTCGGCCGTCTCGATGTATTTGGCCGTGCCCTCTATGGTGTTGCAGTACTCTGTGGCGAACTTGGTGATGAGCTGGAGCAAGGTGGCGCTCTGGTCCTCCACGGGTTCGCCGTAGCTGCCGAGCAGGGACTGGTACTGGGCTGCCAGGACGTTGATCCGTGTCTTCAGCTCAGGGAGGCAGTCTCGGATGTGATGCATCAGTAACCTGACATTATGGAGGGAAAGGGCAGACGGTTCAGGTTTTGTGCAGATATGAAATATATTCTGAGCTGTGATTTGTAGTGCTAAACATCTATTGTCTAAATAAAAGACAATTTCTCTGATGGCTGGTATTAATAATTTAATAACAGGGCTGCGTCTGACATGCTGATATAACTTAATGTGTCCTGGTTACATTCATACCTACATATGTGTCGCATCTTATTCTTTGTACACTCCCTGTCTTAGAAAAATAAAGAATTATATATATATTTTTCATAGGGCTGTCAAAGTTAACGCCATAATAACACGTTAACGCAAATTTGTTTCAACGCCACTGATTTCTTTAACGCATTAACGCAATTTGCGATTTTTAGGTTGTAGCTCAGTTTTAAAGCTAGAGTGAAGATACTGGCATCATGTGAAACTAGAAAAAACCTGGAATCCATTGGTACCAACCATGTCATACTAGCTTGTCATGAAGGAGGCTAAATAACATTCCAAACTTATGCTAAATTTTGGAGAGGAAAAACTGTCATTGCCATTTTCAAAGGGGTCCCTTGACCTCTGACCTCAAGATATGTGAATGTAAATGGGTTCTATGGGTACCCACGAGTCTCCCCTTTACAGACATGCCCACTTTATGATAATCACATGCAGTTTGGGGCAAGTCATAGTCAAGTCAGCACACTGACACACTGACAGCTGTTGTTGCCTGTTGGGCTGCAGTTTGACATGTTATGATTTGAGCATATTGTTTTATGCTAATTGCAGTACCTGTGAGGGTTTCTGGACAATATCTGTCATTGTTTTGTGTTGATATTTGATTTACAATAATAAATATATACATACATTTGCATAAAGCAGCACATTTTCCCACTCCCATGTTGATAAGAGTATTAAATACTTGACAAATCTCCCTTTAAGGTACATTTTGAACAGATAATAAATGTGTGATTAATCGCGATTAACTATGATAAGGACAAGCTGTGGTATCTGGTGCAAAGAAGGAAAACTACCAAGCAAAGGAAAATGAACTTAGCCACAATGAAGGCATTCTGCACACTAATAGGCGGAAGAACCATTCACTGTATTGCACATTTATTTGCCTGAAAATTACCCAGAAAAAAAACAGTTAATACTTTTCTTGATCCCTTTTGATTGCAGTCCTGATCCTGGTCTAAACTCTTTAGAGTTTAATATTAAAAGTAAAAGTAATACTGAAACAAATCTACAGAAGCACAAACATGGTGAAAATGCTATTGTCTATTTTTAAAGCTTTTCATTCTTTTTATTTGACTTTTTTTGTTTCGTTTTGCAACCCTTCTGCAAAAATAAGCAACTGTTGACGCGGCGACCGGGATGTTAAAATGGTTTACAGCGATAGAGACGCGAGGCTTCGACGTGTTAGTTCACATTTACCTGTTGAGTGTTCTGGCCAGGTATTTGGTTCCGTTTCTGGTGGCGAGAGATGGATATTTCTTCTGCAGGAAAGCGTGTTCGTCTCGAATGGCGTCGGTCACTGACTTCTTATTGTTGATGTCCAGCTGGCTCCTAAACGTTTAAATACAATAAAACACCATGAATTAGTCTGGGCAATAAAGGATATTAAAATGTATGTCAGGATATATGGAAGACAATCTTATATCTATCAATATATCATATCTTATGCTGCCTAATGTACTGTATATCATGATACTGTAGCTTGTCTTTGAACATTAAATAGTTATTGATGTTCATTCAACTGAACTGAATGATAATGGATGTAAAGCTGTTAGTTTTTCTCATCCCACAATGTATTCCTTTATCACTGCAATCACAAACATAGATATTGACATAGCAGCATTAAATATGTATAATAGCACACTTATCGCTATTGAGCCTCTCATCTCTATCATTACACACTCATCTCTTTTATGATGTGATGGGTTATTGTCATTATTAGCTGCAGTATATTCATAGTTTTTCAGACCTGTTGACTACTCCAATGAGGCCCAGTTTGACAGGAATGACTCTGCCCATCAGTACGTCCATAGCATCGGTGCCGGCGTCCATCAGGTCCAGCTTGGTCACCACAGCCAGTGTCCTCCTGCCTGGTGAGTCCCATTCATTCACAAAGGTCATTATTATAATTAATATTAGTCATCTTTTCACCATGTACTGTTTTAGTGGTGCAAAAAGGCAGCAAATAAAGGTTGATTCGCATTAAAAGAAATGAGATTATGATAGTGGGTTTCGGATAATGTCTTCCTTCCAGTTTTTCTTACCGTCGGGGTCGACCTCCCGGGCCACCTTGAGTGCCTCCGAGGTGGCCATGTCTGTGTTAGCCGCGGTGACAGCCAGGATGATGCAGTTGGGGTTGGAGATGTGCTTCAGGATTAGATCCTTTATCTGGAGCTCGATGTCCTTAGGCTGATCACCCACGGGCACCTGGAGGGGACAATGCCAATTAAAAGAAAATACACAATAAATCTAAATTTCATTCATTAGAAACTACAGCGGAGGGATTTCTCAAATTAACACATGTTCAACCAGAGGGGAGGAACTAATGAGGCCCGAATCAAAGCCTGCGGACACTTGGGCTTCGACAGCACATATGGTTTAATAGAAGCATCAAGAACGAGTTACAAATTTCCTGCCGTCTACAAATATCTACAGCATCGACCAGATGGAGAAATTAACACCAGTGATCAGTCATGTCTTGTAAATTGTGTGTTTTTTAGGCGTTTTTTTACTCAACATTTGCATCTTTTAAATAAAGGAAGTGTTGTATAACAAATTCCCCCAGGGCTACGAGATGATCAAAGCTTTGTCTTGGGAAGTAGGAAGTAGGGAGCACAGCATGCGTTACCTTAGTGATTCCAGGCAGATCCACCAGCGTGAGGTTGACAACGTTTGGAGAAAATATCTTCAGATGAATGGGATCATCGCTGATCCCCTGCAGAGGGACAAGAAAAGAATAGACGTGTACTGTGTATTTAACAGCTCAGCACTGTTTCACAGAGCATGTTCAAAATGCTGTTCGGCAGACTACAATCTTAGTTTTTTTTCTCCTACTTGCTGTCAATTGTGATGATGACAACATCATGGGCTCTCATGTTGCTGTTTCTGACACTGCTACAGGCTCGGTTTGTGCCTCTCATGTATTAGCGTTACATTTGAAACAGAGAGGTGAGTATCCGGATCTCTGAAAAAGATATACCAAGCAATGTTTGAAAAAGCCAGATTGTTTAAGAAGACTTACGGCTGTTCTAAAGGCATTTCCACAATCCACTTCTAAACATCTGGATGGAAAACAAATCTGCCCGCTGCACAATTAGAAACACTTTTAAACCGTTTCACAAGCTCTGTTTCTTATCCAGGTAGCCACCGGCTCCATCTCTGTTTGGATTAGGATAAGAAGTTGCAACATGAGAAACTGGTTAAAAATAAATGTTATCATGCAGTGGACAGAATATCTTTTGATCCAGATGATTAGTAGAGCCTTTGAGGATTCTGGACGTGCTTTCAAAAGAGCCATAAGTGTTGAACAACCTTCTGGGTTTTTCAAAGATTGCCATGTATTCATTTTTCAGAGAAATTGATGCTTAGCTCTGGGACTCAAATGTAATGCCAATACATACGAGGCACTAACTGAGGCTAGGTGTCTGCTGTGGCTAGCACAGTGGGAGTATCACCACTCTGTATCACTAGCAGGTGGAAGCGGCTAACCTTAGCTTGCTACTTGAGGAGGTACTGCCATCAGAGAGTATTGATCATAGACTGAATATAAAGATGGACGACATGACAGCTCGCTAAAAGTGAAGCCAAAACATCTCGATCGCCCCCTGGTGGCTGGCTGCAGTATAGGTCATAAAGCCCTCCACGTTGGCGGATGAGACATAGGTCAAACTGAAAAGTCAAAGTACACGTCAAATACATTTTCCCCAAAGATGGTTTCTGTCATTTTATGTAGTTCTTATCGCGCTGATGTTTGTTCAAGTGTTCATTTTTCTGATAAGTTTGGTTTTAATTAGTTATTTGACGCTATAAAAAGGGAGTGAGACATCATGATTGACAGCTGCTCTGAGTGAAGTAGTCGCTCAAGTGGGTGTGTGGGCGGGACCTCGATACCGCGGCTCCACAGCCCGATCACTACTGCGTGGGGTCTGGTTCCAAATGACGTCGAAATCTCAAGATGGCAGATCCAGGACCATATCCAGGATATTTTGGCTTCACTTCTGCACAGTGGGAGGAAGTGGAGACGCGTCCTCCATCTTAATATACAGTCTATGGTATTGATACTCTATTTGGGGTGCTCTCCACAATACTCCACACTACTCTCCACAATTAGCATCTCAAACTAATGTTTGATGACAGAACACTTCTCACAGACTGGGAACAAAGTGTCCGGTGACCAAGTTTGCGCTTAAGTTAAGCTCGGTCCCAGAGAGACAGTTGAAATATCAGTTGAAACTTTTGCTGGTAGCGAAAATAGTTTATTTAATTACTGTTGGTGTATTGTAAGCTTCATTTATGGGTGGGGGGATCTCTATTATCACGGTCACTCCTGATGAGGTCACACAGAGGGCGTTCCCAATGTGAGACACTTACTCGTGCTACTCAGAGAACCATAGTAATGTAAACAACACAAACTTTTACAAAGCTATATGAGAGCAAGTCTTTCTTCCATTTGCCCTCCTTTCAGCTTTCTAGAAGCATCTCCATACCCTTTGGGCCCCAGTAGCCCTAAGCTACATGCCAAAAGAAATGTTGGTGTGATTTTCCACTGTGGTTTCACATTTGATAAACATACTGTATAAGCTCTGCTGTGAAAGCCAGTTTCCTCAGCTCAGGGCTATCTCCAAAGTCGAGCCTTAACTCATGTTCTCCAATTTTGGGGGTAAAAAAAAGTTCTGTATGCTTTCATCTCAATTGCGTCTGGATTATTTTAATTCTCTGTACATATTATGTGTTAGTCACTAATCCTTGGTTCGCCTGCAGCTAGCCCAGAATGTGCACCTAGTTTTCTAACAGGCAAAAGAAAGAAGGAATACATTTCTCATGTACCAACCTCCCATTGTCTGCTGCTGCAGTAGTTAGTGATGAGTTGCCCTTAAAGTTTGGTTTATCAGGGCCCGAGCACCGACCAGCAGTCAGGCCGCAAAGGCCCTGAAGTGTTTATTATTTATGCAAATGAATCACTTTTAAGAGGAGCTTAAGATGCTCAAAAACTAATCAAACTAGGCACACATATCAGAGCTGGTGAAAAATGTGATATTTTAGAGGTCTTGGGCTTGGATTTTGCACTCCCTGCAAAATTAGAAAGAAGTAGCCCTCACTGTACATTTCACCTACATGTATGAAATTTGGTAGGCAGGTGAAACATGTGGAGACGTACAAAAAAGCCTCTTGGAGGTATACCGTAAACCCAACCGGAAGTCAGACATTTTTCATTTAATGCTCCATTTTAGACTATTTTTAGCCTTTTACAGGTGCTGTACTTTAACAAACTCCTCTACAGATTTAAATCAGAAGGACTTCAAGTTTGGTCAGTACAATCTAAAGACCTTTATGATGAAAAGTTTTCTGGAACGGTGTTGCCGTGGTGTGGCGGGCAAAAAAGTGCCTTTTGCCATAAAACAGGAAGTTGTTGAAAATTGAGCGTACATTCTCCTCAAAATATCACATGCTGGATACACACAGTCCAGGCCTGAAGACATCTATATGCCAATATTGACTCAGTCATAGCACCACCTACTGGCAACAGGTGGTCAGCATTATGTGACAAACATCACCCCATTTACATGAAATGTACATTGTGTGGTCTAACCTTGATGTACAGCAACATAATTCATGTTTAGCGCATGTTTTCTTGCACGAAGGAAGTGGCACCATGCTTTCCACAGAGGAAATACCACCCAAGGCATGCCCGCAGTGTCCGATGTTCACGGAAATGCACGGCTATGTCAAGCGGCATCCCGACAGTAGCCCCGACGTGCGCAAAGGTGTGAGGGCCCGATCATCGCTGCTTGCAGCTTTAATTTATATATGTAGCTTTGAATATGTTTGTATTATTTGAGATTTTCTAATTACTTCCAACCTAAAACTCAATTACTGGTATTCTTTTGTTTGTCCATCCATGTCTCACCTTATTATTCCCAGATATTCGCGCTGTTTCATTTTCGATTTCTTGCCTGATTTCTTCAAAATCTGTGTAGATCTGTAAAAAAATAAATAAATAAAGAATGAACATAAAAACAAGCCAGGGCCAAGAGTATTAATCAAATATTTTGGATCATAAAATTCATACCTGATTTTTTGTGTGCAGAAACTTGCCCCACTCGTCCCCTTCTCTGCCTGTGACACATAATAAAACAGCATGGGTCACAGTTGTAGCGCAGCATTCTCAAAGGAAGAACACACAGGTGTTGACTACTACAACCGCAAAGACAACTACTAGGATTAACTACCATGGCTAACATCAGGGCCGACGCCTGACGACAGTTACTGGTCTGGTGAATTAAGCAGCTGGAATTACAGGTGTGGCTTTGAGGAGGAGAAGAACTAAGAGGCTAATCCAGTCTATTGAATGTGAAGACACCTGTGCAATGCACCTTTGTGAAGGCACAGTGCTTTTTTCACTCCCTGGCATCTGCAAATGGTTAGAAACACAGTGACAGAGACAGAATTTTAAAACTGGTGCATGTTTACTGAGCACTAGCCAATTATATGACTTTTTTTCACACTGGACCTGTTCCCTAAATTTGTGTTTATTAGCCTGAAAGAAAATGGAAAATGATGGTGATTTATATGCAAGAATCCAAACACAGAATACAAATGACTGAAGCAAAATCCAAAGACAACAGTGGAGTCATTAGTGGGGGGGTCCTCGGACTGAAACACTGCTGAAATTAGAGGGATTTTGGTGCTTACCACCGTCATCATTTTTCCTTGCATCTCCAGGATCTACATGGACCAGCTGGAGGATGAGAGGTCGCCTGGTTACAATGCCTGTCCCACGGGGCAGCAGGTCCCTGCCCACCAGGCTCTCTAGCACTGAGCTCTTACCACTGCTCTGGAGACACAAAACACACACAGAGACATGAGTTAGAGGAGGGCTGAACCAAGGAATACATGAATTGATTTCATATACTCATTTTTAACAGTCTCTTCTGCACTATATTCACTTTTTTAATAGTCCTATATCACAGCTGTTACTTTGCAATATATTCAGTTTTAACAGTTTTCTTTATCTCCTTGTATTTTTATATCTGGTTTTATATATTTGTACTTTGTACTTTCCACTACTAACGTTTTTACTGCCTTTTTACTAACATGTTTTGCACTATGGAACTGTGATGCTGGAAACTTGAATTTTCTCAGGATCAATAAAGTTACTATATCTATCTATCTATCTATCTATCTACTTTCTGATTTAACACACCATGTCCAGTATATGTTCTGATATGGACCCATGCTGGATCAGGGCTATACAGCCAACACCTGTCTTTTCCTCAAGCAATGAATGACCTGGTTTTGGCTAACAGGGGTTAGTGAGTGATGAGGCTCTTAAAATAGCACTGATTGAAGATCAAAATAGAAATCACTGCCACAGCCAGTGCAGACTCTGCAGCAGTCCATCTCAAGGTGCAGTGGGTTTATAACAGAGCTGTCTGGGTCCACACATGTCTCTGTGTAGCCTCAATTCATTCTGGTATCTGAATATTTATCATTGCTCTACATAATACAACATTTCCTCTATTAATGTTATATTTAATTTTGCATGCATTACAATAAATCATTATCTAGTTAGCATGAACCAAACCAAATGCACCCAGTCAGAGTGTTTTACCTGAGTCCCCACCACTGCTATCTGAGGCAGCTGGATGATGTCTGCTCCCACTGTGTTGAAGACATCCTGCAGCTTGTTTATTACAGGAATAAGAGCCTCCATGCTCACGATATTTTATGAATAAAATTAATAAAACCTTGCTATTTTCGTGATGGAGCCAAAGTCATTCAATGTCCCACTACCGACACCACCATTGCAACAACACCCACTAGGCTAGACGATAGATTTTGTATGGTGTTGGGAGTTGTAGTTCTCAAAGGGGGAACAGCTAGAGCATAGGTTGAGTAAAAGACTACAGTACTTGTGCTTTGGAAACAACGCGAGAGTCTCATATTCTCGCGCATGCGTATTGTTGTTGTTGATGACGCGCTAGCTTCATTAGCCGAGTAGACTGGGTGGTTTGGTCCGTCTAACCTTTAACTTACTGCCTCACTTTTAGTCGGTAAACTAGTCTGCTGTTGCTAGTCTTTCTTTACGCCACCATGCTGCAGTTCCTGGTGAGTTGAAGTGACATTATCATGCATGACATTGAAGTTTATCAGGATGCTAAGATGCTAAATTAGCCAAACTAACGTGTTAGCATCACTAGCTGTCACTTTAATCAACGTTAACATGAAACTTCATCAGTGAGTGAGATGTTCTGGCCTTAAAGGACATGTGTTGTTTGTCTTCCAGGCTGGGTTTACCTTGGGAAACGTTGTGGGGATGTACCTGGCTCAAAACTACGAGGTAAGTTTGTTATTTACTAAAGTTCAGATCAACATATGTTGAATTCAACGAGTTAAGTGAAGTTACTTGCTTTCACTACGCCAAACAAACAAGAGTGTGTCTGGACTGTCATCCGGGTACTGCAGGACTGTCATTCCCCAATGACGTCATGTACATCTGGTACACCTACAATTAATGCAGTCCTGCAGTGAATCCTCCCTTCATGAAGGTTATCATGTGGAGTTTTTGTTGAAACTGTTCTGGAGAAAGTTTAAACAAACAACCATTATTACCTTCATGTAGGTATAGGATTTCTCACAGGACTGCATTAGTTTTAAAATAAGCTAAGATCAGATATTCCTTTATTAGTCCTGCAGTGGGGTTAATGCTCAGTGTACAGCAGCAAAGGGGATAGTGCAAAAAACAAGATGCATCATCTAACACAGTAAAAAAAGAGCTAAACAAAGTGTAATAAAATATGAACCATTTAAATAGAAGGAAGTATAAAAATAGGGGCAATATATATAGTATTGACAATAAACAGACTATTAACAAAATTGCACAAGTGGAAAATGATATTGCACAGTGAGAATTAAATTAAATCCCACCTGAAGATATCAGGTTATTGTCAGTTTTTGGTGTGTAAGTGGTCTACTGGGAGCAGTGCTGGTTGTGGAGTCTGACAGCTGCAGGTAGGAAGGAACTGCGATAGTGCTCCTTCACACACTTTGAGTGGAGCAGCCTGTCGCTGAAGGAGCTCTCCAGTGCTGAGATGATGTCCTGCATGGGGTGGGAGTCATTCTCCATCATGGATGACAGCTTAGCCATCAACCTCCTCTCTCCCACCACTAAAAACCCATCTCTATAGGCAAGCCTTTCTATAGGCCTCATCCACATGTGTGTTTGTCTGTTTTTGTTTGACCTGTTTGTCATTGTTTCTGTGTGTCATATTGTAATTTTTCCTTGTTTTTTTCATTGTTTGATGTTTCATTTGTGTGTGAAGCACTTTGTAATGGTGTGTTTTAAAAGGTGCTATATAAATAAAGCTTTACTTACTTACCTTCATGTAGGTATAGGATTTATCGCAGGACTGTTGTATTAGACTGCATTAGTTTAAACAAGGTGTACCTAATAAACTGGCAACTGTATATGTTTATCAGATTGTCTTTGACAGTACTGCTTTTTCCTCTGTAGGTTCCCAACATAGCCAAGAAATTCGACGCCTTTAAGAAAGACGTGGAGGCCAAGAAGAAGCCCCCAGAGTGAGCAAAGCGGGGACCATGTCGCAAGCAAGAACAGAAGCAATCTGGAGAGAAACTATTTATTTGACAGGGTTGTGGTACAATGAGTGTACATTTGATAAAAGGATTGATCATGTAAAATATGTATGAGAGTATTAACAGTGCCTGGAATAGCATTTCTTCCCTTAGTTTTATAGGCATGTTCTCATTGTGGCCTATTTTTATAATATAAATTGCGCAAAGACTGGATTTAAAGAATATTACAAATGACTAGTGGGATCACTTTAAGTCCAGTATCATGGCACTGTGGGCTGGCCTTTTCTAGGATGCACTGTGGTGTTTTAACTTACACATTACATTCATTATCTTCACAATAGGTATATATTATGTTCTCTAAAGTGAATATTAATAGAGTGTGAAATTGCTCTCTTCTGTTGTATTCCACAAAGATTATGCTTCATAAGCTTCCAGTGTATCAATAACTGCCAAATTTTGACATTGGTGCAATTTTGAATCATTCAGCTTACAATAAAGTTGCTCTTTATGAATTTTAAAGTCTTTGCCTCATGAATGAAGTTATGTTTTACTGGCACAAATTTGCACTGCTGTATGGAACATATCCATATTGTGGCATTGCACTGGTTCCAGCAGTCAAAACTTGGTATACTTGGGCTGCGTCATTACAAATGTGTCCACCAGATGGCGCCATTAGCAAAGCATTTAAGTGTAACTATCATTTCAATTAAAAAGACGAGAAATTCGGAAATTAGGTTTGGCAAAAATTAAAATTTACTATTGCTACTTCCGTTTTTTTCCCTTTTTCTCTGCATTTGGCCACCCAAATCCTCTGAACTTCAGACAGTCCACTGCGTTGTGAGAAATGTAGTAGACATTCTCCATCGCTGCTGGGCTGAGGATGTCCACCTCTGTCTTGGTGGGTTTGGCACTAGCGGACCGATTTTTGGGTGTTTTTGGACTCCCAGTCTTCTTTGTGGGCCTAGAACTCTGTGACTTTGATTTCCTGGATTTGGTGGGCTGTAAAAATAAAATACAAGTGGTTTGTAAAAGTTCAGAACAAGACTGACAGATGAACATTTAAATGACTCCATAAGAGTGAACCTAAGTGGATACACTCCAGCATACACCTCTCTTGTTGACTCCATGCAGTGCCAGTCATCTCACTAACTGTTATGCATGTGAACTACAGATGGTGAAGGGAAGTGATGTGATATAGTGATATGTGGACAGACAGAGAATAAGGACAAGTAAAATAAGTAACAACATTGTTTTGTTTTCTATGACATTAATCTGATGTGAATTTAATAATGTGAGCTTGACACATTGAAAATGTAAAGAAATGCATACAGAAAAAAACATGCACATGCTGCTGAATTTAACATGTTTTGATACAAAATGTGAGTGTTGGATATCAACATGTTCTAAATCATCACACAAAAGAAGCTGATTCAGCTGGTTTGGGTGGAGCTGAGGAATGTGAATAAATGTTACTAATAATATAAAATGTGAGTAGCTCTCGGCCACTTTCATTTTGTCAAAGTAGCTCTCAGAGGAAAACAGGTAGTGTACTTTACCATGATGAAAGATGCCAATGTCACTTCCAAAGTAATGGGATTATTTACCCATCTGTAAAATGAGATGTATACACAGAAGGATGCTATAATTAATAGATCCATGTAGTACATCAAATTCAAGCTTTAGCACTTTAAATTGTCACAAATTAAAAATATATATGTACACCTTACCAGTTCTGGACTTGGCACTGTTGTAAGTGGCAACTGAATGGCTCCAACTGGGACAGCGATACCCCATTTGTTTATATCCTGTTGTCGTAGAGACAGATCAGACTGAATGAAGGGGTTGGCCCCTCCAAGCCTGTAAATTCTTTTGTTGCATCCAAGACGTAGCAAGCCCTCAAATACAACACAAAACTCAACAAGAGATGAGCACAAAAGACAAGAATTTAACAACAAGCTAGTATTTTTGTTTTTTTTTATTTTTAGTGCAGTGGAATTCAACACTTGTTAAGACAATAAGCTTTCAAATTCTTTGGCAATTCTCACCAAATTCTCCTGATTTAAAAAGCCCTTGCATTCACAATGTGAAAGTGTAGTTTTTGACATCACTGTAACATTGAAATACATTCAGTGAATGTAAAAACAGCCGAATACCATGCAGAAGCTCTCGGATCTCTCAATCATGCAATACAAATAAATATTAACAACCATAGCAAGTATGCAGTCACTTTGAGTGTAAGAAAATCCAATATGGACCCAAGAAACTTCTCAGTTGTGAGCGAGACACGCACAACCCAAAATAAAAATGCACTGTATACAAATTAAATGACACCCAATTCAACAACCAACCGTGTGCCAATTTACTGCACATACAGTAGTAGTATGGCATCGAGAAACAAGACCTCTTCTGTTGTTGCATTTAAGTGTCAAAATAAGACTTGTGAAAAATCGTGAGAAGTGCTTTTTTGTGGATCACCTGCATAGTGACGGATCTTTTTGTCTGAAGGCAGAATTTGGTTTAAAAAGCCTCCAGTGCAGCAACACAATAATAGCTTTGTATTTCATGTAAACCGATACTTATGATAAAGTGTCAGGTGGTGACAGCAGCACTTCAACCCGAGGACCTCCCTTCAAGTACGGCATCTGCCCCTGCTGATCTGTCTGTGATAGATGCAATACACATTTGAACCAGTTGCAGGGTTGATGACCCCCCCATGACATTATCAAAATCACTTTGTGGCAGTGATGCAGGAGCAGACAAACATTATTTTACTGCAGAGCTCCATGCATTTAAGCCCTTGAGGGTGACAAAAAAGGGTCGAAAGGGGGGCGTTAAGTAGCAGAGCTACTGCGTAGAGACGAGGTGGACTATCATGTGGATGATGCGGGAGCCGCGGGGGCAGCTGCACAGGTCCATGCTCGGGTTCCGGATTTTGTCCTCCAGCAGCTGGTCCAACTCCCAACGCAGCTCCTTCACCAGCTCAGCCACCTGGATAACACACACACATTTTTTTTTTTTAACTTTACCTTTCACTTTCACTATGAATACAGAAATCATAGCAGTGCACAAAGAAATGTAGAATGTAATTTTGATTGCTATTATGCTTATTACTATGATGGTAATGCATTGCCGTCTTCGGTGTCCTCGTAAAAGCCTTTTAAATCTTTTAATCATATTAAACAAGTTTACAGACAGCTTTTACAACGTTAGCCCTTACACACAGGTTTGGGCTATGCTTATTTATCATCAAAATATCACTGTGTTACTAAATTTCAAACTAAAAAACATACACTTTTAATATATGTGCAAAGATATTCCAAACAGATTTGTGCTTGTGATTCTAAACTATTAAAGGTCCCATATTGTAAAAAGTGAGATTTTCATGTCTTTTATATTATAAAGCAGGTTTAAGTGCTTTATAAAACTGTCAAAACTCTCAATATACGGAGAAATACACACAGCCCGTATTCAGAAATTGTGCGTTTGAAACAAGCCGTTAGGATTTCTGTCCATTTGTGATGTCACAAATATACAATATTTAGACCATTACACGATTTTAAACAAACATTCTAAATGTGTCCCAGTTTATTTCCTGTTGCAGTGTATGTGAATGACATCAGCTGACAGGAAGTTAACATGGACCCAAGCTGTTGCCTAGCAACGCAATCCCGTTGAAATGCACTAAAACAGAGTGTTTCAGACAGAGGGTGAATACAGGTATATTCAGGCAGACAGTACAAGGAAAATAAAGTTGTTTTTTTTACGTTACAGCATGTAATCATGTTCTAGTAGAAACATAAAACACAAGTATGAACCTGAAAATGAGTACGATATGGGACCTTTAAAACTCTGTTATCTCTGATCTCTGACCTGATGAGAAGCGGCAGCAAAGCGGATCCATCCATCGTCGAGGGAGATGACAAACTCTCCCTTGTGCAGCTCCATGTTGACCTGCCCGCCTCCAAACAGCACGAGCGGGTAGACAGACACCATGCTGCAGTCCCTGATGAAGATACGGCTCGTCTTCACCTTCTCGTGGTAAACCAGGTAGGGGCTGTTGTAGTGGCGAACCTGGAGCACAAAGGAGAGGGTCAGGGGGCTTGTCGCTCCAACTAGCTGTTGAATACAAAGCCACATCTTTTCTCTTTTATCTCACCGTGTAGTTGACGGACGACGGGTGCACGTGGACGCAGCCGTCGTCCTTGGTCATGAAGCGGAGCTCGTTGGCTTTGGGCTGCATCTTCATCGCTCCTTTGCTGGTCATCTTGTAATTCCCCTGCGGAGATCGTACCTGGAACGAAAAGGTCAAACACAGGAGTGTGAAGCCAAGTAGAGATAACAGGCATGGGACAGTTTTAAAATGATTATACACTGGCTTCAGTTTCTTATTCCGATGACAGAGAGAATGAATATACACCTGGACCACGTTGGGGTAGAGGGCGGCACAAAGCATGGCGGACATCAGCCGGATGTTTTCAGAGTTCAAGTTAGCCTGGAAAGGAATGACGTTTATCATTATTATCAGAGGTTAGATTGTAGGGTATCTGTGTGCTTAAAAGCAGACTGAGATAAGTACATTCCAAGTGACATATGCAGCTGATACTATTGAAATAATCTCTATAAAATGAGTCAGATAGAGGTACTAGACAGCTATATTGTACAACTGATATATTAACGTGTATTGGAACAACAAATAAAAACACCTTCAGCACTATGATGCATGTGTGTGTGTGTTTGTGTGTTACCTCGGGGCCGGTGGCCTCTAGAACACCATCGGTGCCTTTAGAGCTCATGCGCTCTATAGTCCTGGCCCTCAGTCCTTCCTTGATGAAGCCAATGTCAGACAGCAGCTCAGCAAACTGCCTCTTCAGACTGGCGATCTCCTGCACAGTTGATGCAACAGACATTTTTTAAGAAATGTATGATTTGGGGGGATCTTTTTACACCTTTTTGTTACACAATTTTAAAAGATAAGACAAGATAATCCTTTATTAGTCCCACAGCGGGGACATTTGTAGAAGAGAATGGATTAGGTCACTTCTGCCTCACCTGTAAGCCTCGCGAAGACAGGAAGTTCTCCCTGCAGTAAAGGAAGCCGGCCTGGTGGCCATTCTTTGCAGCACAGCACCATCCCTGCAAGAGAGGGAATATCCATCACATCCATCATTTGAAACATCAACATTTCTACATATAAATGCTGGTTTCGCGTAATTCTACCACAAAGATAAGTCCAATCAGTACCAGGGTTATTATGGTAAAGTAAAACTGAAACTTAAACGAAAATAAGCAGCAAAAAATATTTTTAGAAAACTGAAACTAAATAAAATCTAAGTTCTTTATGAAAAAATAAAACTAAACAGAAATTATATTGCCTGGTAAAAAAAATTAATAAAAATAAAATAAAAATTAACATAAATTAAATTTACAATATATCATTACCGAAGAAAGGAGACAGCATGAATTTCTGTCAACTCTCGTGACACTGTACCACACTAATTGAACAGACTTAACATTCCAGGAGATGGCGCTATGCCGCAATTTCTCCACTAAAGTAGAGCGAAGATAAACATTATGACCATTCCTACACAGTTCTCAATATATTATGTATGTACTGTATATGTAGCATTACATTATATCTGGCCCTAACAAAAACAAACTACTGTAAAACTAAATATATAAAAACTAAATAGATAGACTATATAGAAACTAAATCTATCTAAATCTAATAATAGAATAATACAAACTATTAAAGCCTTGATCAGTACCTTGTATGCCTGTAACAAAGCTAGATGGTCACTACTGGCCAAGGCAAAGGCCAGTTTCTTTTCATTGGCTTCTTCTCGCTTATCCCATGGAGACACCTGGAGAACAGACAGAAGAAGACACTTTTGATTACTAATAATCATTAAGTGGGTTCTTCTCTGGAAGGATACTAAATCAGCATTGTGATGCCAAAGAGTGACACATATGGTCTCTCAACAGTGGCAAGCCGTTTCTTACGAATGGTGATTTGAAGGCCAGACTGGCAGCGATGGTGAGTGCTGGGTCGAGGCAGCGAAAGATGGCACCGAACAGCATGAGTTTCCCGATTCGCACGTCGACGGGCAGGCAGGCCAGGTGGTAGCCTAGCGGGGTCAGTTTCTCATCTGCAGTTAGAGCTCCGAGGTCCCGCAGGCGCTGCTTGGCTGCGTCCAAGCTTCCCATAGCTGGGGGCTCGATGAGCCGAGAGAAGACGGACTCCAGCATCCGCTCGGCGAACACGTCCAGGATCTTGATTCTGTCGGAGAGAGGGGGGAATGATAAATACTAGCACGGGGAGATGTTGTTTTGCATATCCTAAAATCTGACATGATGCTACAGCTGTCTGAAGAGAAGACCCTCTCTTTTTCCCCTTTATTTCTAAGCATAAATCCCAATAATCATGTCATACATAACTTTCGTTTGCATTTACAGACACAAAAAAAGCAGGTTGGCATTGTGCAAAGAGCAAACAGATGGATCTACCGGAGGCAGAGCTGCTCTAGAGGCACCCTCTGGATCTCAGGCAGCTGTTGCTCAGCCAGCTGGTGTTGGAAGCAGTGGCTGGTGAAGAGGTGGAAGCAGACCCCCGAGGCCACACGACCTGCTCGACCCCTCCTCTGCAGAGCGTTGGCCCGAGAAACCCACGAGTCCTCCAGGCTCTCCATGCTTTTAGTCGCATCGTACCTGAAAATAGAGCCAAGAAGGAATGAGAAATGTAGATTTTAAAATAAGTCGTGCAACACTTAAATCCACGTCAAATCAGATACATACGCAGATTATAAAACTACTGTAGGGTTGATTGTGTGTGGCAACAAAAATGTGGTACAATTAACAACCATTGTTCTCTAAAAATCACAAACTTACATACAGTTTATCCAAAGAATCAACATAACATCTGTTCATTTCACAGGTTACCTTTTCTCCTTCATCTTGCCGGAGTCGATGACATACACCACGTCGTCAATGGTTACCGAGGTCTCGGCGATGTTGGTGGAGATGATAATCTTTGTGACACCCTCTGGGGGCCGGCTGAAAACTGCCTGCTGCTCCTCATTGGACAAGGTTGAGTGGAGCGGGTACACCACACACCTAGTGAGGGTAAAGTACATCCACATTAGTTAGCCTCTGTTTAGATTTCAAGCATAAAGCAAAAACGTCCTGTGACTGTGACAAGTTTTCTTTTCATTTGATTGTGAGCTTGGTCTTTCACTATTGGATGTGCTAATTACAGCTATTTATTTAAAAAGGTACAATCTGTAGACAAGGATCATATGTTTACAGTTTTTGGTTTTAAAAAGCGTCAAGAAATTCAGGATTGCCCCAGAAAGGAGAAAAAAGAAATGAACACGGATGCTAAAAATAACAGGAAGTGACTTTAGACACAGACCTGGTCCCCCTCCTGTTGTTGAACATTCTGTTGGACATGAGCTGCTCGTAGAGCATCTTGATCTCAGCCAGGCCTGGCATAAACACGAGCACTGCACCTGAATACAGAAACAAAAAGGTTACACCAACAGAATCAAAGTTCACACTGAAACTTCCAAACGGTCTTGAATTCACTTCAACTCGTTTGAGTACACACGGGTGATTGTTACCTTCAGGGTAGTTGTGTTTTCCATCTACAATCCACTCCAGCAGGCTTTCCACCAAGTCCATGTTGATCTTATCCAGGTCCATAGCAGCAATAGTCTTCAGCACAGACTTCTTAGTATCTGAGTAAACAGCAAAACAAAATGTAACATGTATGAATTAACAGGCAACAACAGATTGTTTGGATAAAAAAAAAAAAAAAAAAAAAAAAAGGAGGTACAGTCAAAGAACCCATAAAACAGATCAGCTCAGTGTATGATACTTGTTCTTAAAACTCACCTTTGAATCTGACCGTGAGATCCTGCAGGCTGAGCTGCTGGTCTGGGATGGAGTCTTTGACAAAGTCCTTCTTAGAGAAAGACATGAAGTTCCACATGTCATCACCCAGGTCGTCCACCACGTCCCTTTGCTCTCCTCTGTTTCCTCGTCCACCTGAGGAAGACGAATTCTGTTTCCCTGAGCGCATGTAAGGGCTGCCGTCCTCGATGACATAGCTGGGGAAAAAAAATAAAAGTATTCACAAGCGGAGTTTGTTTAAATATATTTGTTGGAGAGAAGGCGGATGTACTTACCGGGTTTTATCGAGGGCATCTTCGAGGAAAAACTGATCGACAGGAAAAGTACGCCCTGAAATGAGAGAAATTCACTGAGTGGGGAAAGAAACAACCTGCAGAATGAGGAGTTGAACATGTAACATGTACGTCATGTCTAAAATAGATACCACCAAGTGGCTAGTTAGTTACCTGGTATGTGGATAGTGGGACAGTTGTAAAAATACTCAGAGAAGAGGTTGGCATTAAGCGTGGCACTCATTAGAATGATCTTCAGGTCTGGCCTCTGCATAAGCAGGTCTTTTAATACCAACAGCAAGAAGTCGCTGACAAAGAGAAGATGAAATAGAGACGGACAGTGACTAAGTTAAAAAGGAGTAACTATGACTTGCCTGTTTGAGAAGGTAACGTCTGTGCTTGACTGAATTACAAAAGCTATTTAGTGATGGCTCAAAACGCCTGAAGAAGGTGCTCACGTTCTGTACCATATGTGAGTGATCTGCATAATCTCACCTCTCCTCTGTTCGCTCGTGCACCTCATCCACAATGACGTGTGTGACGCCTGTGAGGTCTGCCTCGCCCTCCAGTCTCCTCAGTAACACCCCGGTGGTGCAGTACAGCAGTCTGGTGGCAGACGTCTGACAGAAGAGAGCAGTCAGTGATAAGAGAGGATATAAAGCTGGACTACATATACTCAGCATAGGACTCAGAACATGTTGCATATGATGAAGTCCTTTGGATCCAGTGACTATAAGCTGATACTACACACATGTACATGTCAAATGTGCCCGTACCCTAACTGTCTCCAGGCGGATCTGGTAGCCCACTGAGTTGCCCAGATTCTCTGCACGCTCCTGTGCCACTCTCTGGGCCACGGAGATGGCAGAGATGCGGCGTGGCTGAGTACAGATGATGTTGGACACCTGGTCCGCTGGACCGTCCAACGAGGCGTCCAGGATGAACTGAGGGATCTGAGTGGTCTTACCACACCTGCAGAGCAGTAACAGGAAACAAACATTAAACAGAATCAGAGAGGTATGAATAGGCTGAGCATCTTTATATCTACCAGATATGAGAAAAAGGAAATAGGCAATTAAACAACACAGCATGGAAAGAAAGTGTCAGAGTGTCAGTGTATAAAATGTGGATTTAGTCTTGATAATCACATAATAGGAAAGTACTGAGGACTAGAATGTAGCACCAGTCACGTAAAAGCATAAACATAAAAAGCCACTGTTCCATACACCGTCGTCTACAACCAAATCACATATGTACAAATAGCATTTAGCCAATTTGAGCCTTTGTGAATACCAACATGTAACACTGCCCTGTGTGACCCACCCAGTCATCCCGCTGATAACCAGCACCTGGCAGTGGTCCAACACGTCAAGGATGTTTTCTTTTTCATTCCAAGCCGGCAGTTTCCTCCTCTGCTCCAACATGGACCTGAAACGCCCGGATGACTGGAGGGATGGAAGCACAGCAATCCATTAAAATACATGCATCGTGTCGGAGAGGATGTGAAGTCAAATAAAAGGTAGGGATCCGTCTTTTTTTTTTTTTTTTTTACCTGTTTCTTCTTAAACTCTCGGCACAGCTTGCCGTTTTCCTTCAGTAGGTTGTCTATCTTCAGGTTGTGCTTAGTCACCATCTTCTTCCTCAGATTGACGTAGCTCTCGCTCTCGACTGGAACGGCCTCATCCTCGTCGTCCTCATCCCTCTCATCCAGCTCCTCTGCCTCTCCCGTCTCTTTCACTTTAAACACAGAGGTGGGATTTCAACTCGTATACACACACACAAATACAGTGATCTATTTGGACAATAAATAATATATACTAATTCATCTTGTTGACTCACGATCTGTGGGTCTCTGGTTGGTAGGTGGAGCGGTCCTTCTGCTGTTGATATGATTGCTACTATTGGTATTACTACTTCTGCTTTCCTCAGAAGCATTGCTCTTTACACTTTTACTCTTTGCCACAGCAAGAGGGGGTGGAGGAGGCACCACAACGGGCGGTGGTGTGCTGTATTTGTGATGACTGACAGCTAGCAGTTCATTCATGGTAGTTTCATTCTCACATAATGTGATTAGAGTGTAAACAACAGGCTCGTTGTCCTCTGCTGCGGCCAGCGCTTCTCCGAACAATCTTTCAGTCACGCTGAGCCTCCCTGCAGCCCCGAAAGACACGTCGGTGGTGCTGAAGGCGACTATTGGTGCCTGAAAAGGGTAACGGTTTCCTTTGGGGAATCGGATCTCTAGTTCATACTCAGGTGGAGAAAAGCTGCTGAAGCCCGGTTGGCTCGGGCCGTTCGGGTCGGGGGAACCAGCCCCAGATCCTTTGGTGGGGAGCTGGTGCTTAAACTTGCATTTGTTCCCAAACCGGCAGCCTTGCCCTTTCATATAGAATCGGCAGACATCTCGGATGTTAACGGCTCCTCCTCCACCACCTCGACTCCCAGCTTTCCTACCATTCTTGACTGCATTGTCTGAGAGGAATAAGAGGTCCAGGGTTACTGACCAGACTGTATTGGCAATGCGCTCACTGAAGCGGTCACCAAAAATGGCAGCTAGGGCCAGAGCTTCCTCCTGCCTCTGGCTCAAACACTCATCCATAGGAACCCCTTTAAGGCCATCGGGGGAAACTGCTTTCTGGCCGTAGCGCTCACTGAAAACCTGCTGGAGGAGCTGTTCCAAAGTGGCCCCGAAATCCCCTCCACCAGACTCCAACGCCCTCTTGCCGCGCTCCCTGTCAAACCCATACCTACACAAAGATAAGATGAGAAAACAAAGGGTAGGAAGATGAGGGAAATATTCATCCAACATTATTTTTTTTTAGGTTCCTGACAGCACAGCAGCAAAAACACTGGCTTTAGATGAACTGCAAGATAACTGTCAACTCCAAAATAAACAATCTGTGCTTCACCTGCAGAGTTTTCCTATGGCAAATAAGGAGATGATAGGTTCAGGGGTGGGCCGTTCATCATCAGACTCCGTCTCATATGCTGGGCTCTCTGCCTTCTCCACAGGCTCATCATTAGTGGCCCAAAACTGGCCTTCGTCGCGGTGGTCCAGCTCATCAAATTCCTCCTCATTCTCTTCTCCCCCCGTATAATCTGAATCAGATTCACTGAGGCAGAGAGGATAATGAGTTCATGTGGAAAAACATCACTTAATTGAAACATTTTCTGTCATTCCAATAGGTCTATTTAAACAGATAAAGGGATGTAGCATACTTGATGTATATTTAGTAGAATATACTCACTCATATGCCTCATCAAAGTCCTGGGCCTGCAGATTCCGCAGAAGCTCCTTGAGTTGCTCTTGGTTCTCATTAGTCATGAAGAGCTTCTGCAAGGGCATGGTGCTCATCTCCGGTCTGATGCCGTCACCTGGCTTTGGGCTCGTTCGTGGCCTCGCCAGGGACCTTGGGAGAGGCTTGCTGCTGCTTTTCCCACCGCCTCTGCTGTCTCTGTCTCGATCTCTACCTCCCCTTCCTCGACCTCCATCCCTTCCTCGACCTCCATCCCTGCCGCCACCACCACCACGCCCGTTGGCACCGCCTCGTACTTTGGCAGGTCTGGAGGCAAAGCCAGGTAAACAGAGAGAGAGAGAGAGGGGAACAGGAGAAATTAGGTTAAAAGAGGAAATCAGCAGGAAATGAGCACACTGTGATAAATCTGATCATTCTTTCATTATAAATGCATACCTGCTGGGACGAGGGGGTCCAAAATCCACGCTGAAATCATCATCGTCATCCCAGCCACCAGCTCCTCCTTTCCTACCTCCACCTCCGCCACCACCACCTCCACCTCCACGTCCACCTCCACCTCTTGGCTTGTTAAACCTCCCCCCTCCTCTGTTTGGCTTCCCGCCTCTTCTCCTTGCACTCATTTCTCTGTTGAAACATACATGAACAGTTTCATATAAATAATACATTTCAAGCAGTCTAGCTTCAAAGCATCACCACCATCACAGCTGTTATCCCACAGTATACCCACCTACAATGAGTGTCCTCTCATAGCAGCAACCAACCTGTGAAGAGAGACATGAAATGCATAGTTTGAATGAATCTTCTCAGCCCTGGAAGTGTACAATAATCCTGGATAGAGTAGAGAGAGAGCTGCTAGTTGCAGAGCAGGCAGCTACTTTACATCCACTGCAGTGCACAGAGTCGCTCATGGCTGTGTGGTGGCTCACTGTGGCAACTCAGTTCAAGTGCGAGCAATGTGATGGTGGCTGACACACACACACAGCGCTGGTGGCTACAATTATGCAATCTGACGGAGAACTAACGACCCAACCAGGGCGAAGATCCACTTAACTCCACCCCCTGCCTGTCTGGCTGACAACGTGTTTAGTTTGCAAGTTATAAAAGCACCTGATCTAGCTGGTATCAGCAGTAACGTGGTATTGTGTCAAGCTTCTGCTAGCTAACAAGCTAACAGCTAGCACCCTCATTCATGATTTAACGAGTTAGCAGAGAGAAACTGTCGCACTTTGTGAGTCAAGTCGAGAGGTTGAAATATGTCATACATATACTTAAATATATCATAAAGTCATAAAGTATAAAACGTACTTATAAAACGTAACTTTCATAACTAGTGTGGACAAACCTGAGCAGCTGTTCAACCACCGGTAGCCTGAAGCTCTTTCATTGGTCCAAGCTCAGAGGTCAAAGGTTGTTTACCGGAAGTGACGTTTCGAGGAAATTCCCATGGGAAATACTTGGTAATTTTTCAATATCTGTAGGTTGTTTGACTAAATTAAAGGCGACATATATTGAGCTAAACTACATTTTTATGAAAAAAAAAACACTTTTGTAAGCTACCGTAAAGTAGTAAAGGTCTGCACCAAATCTTGTAACCATTAGTGATGGGAATTCAGGCTCGTTTTCGTGAGCCAGATCATTTGGCTCAGCTCACCAAGAAGAGCCGGCTATTTCGGCTCCCAAACGGCTCTTCAAGTTTCAAGTTTAGTTTATTGATCACATACACATTGAAATGGCAGTGAGATTCTTTGTTCCTGTTTGTTACTCTCTCATCCCTGTATAACAGACAATCGATCTCTCAATCAATTGAATAACAATAATGAATTAAATACAATCATCCTTATAAACATATAAATATAACAGCAACAATAGCAAATTGTTCGATAAATATGAGATAGGGAATACATACACAATTGTAAAATTGCCTGCGCACCACACTCCCCTCTCTCTTTCTCTCTTCCTCTCCTTCCTGCTCTGTACCTGTAGACCGTCAGCACGCCGCCCCTCCCTGCTTGATGGTATGATCATTGTCTGTCATCACCTGGTCGCACGGACGTCATTAACACAACATTCAGCCACAGTCAGTGCATGGAGTGACCGTGGCGCGGAGAAGATCATCCTATCATTCTGCCTTGAATTAATTAAAGAAAAAAGAAAAAAACGGCTCTCAGACGGGAGCCGGCTCTTATCGTTTACTTATAAGAGCCGGCTCTTTGAACCAGCTCGTTCGTGACCGAGACATCACTAGTAACCATGGCAACTGCAGTTTGCGTCGAGCTGGCTGCTACACAGAGAGCTGACCGCTTGTTTTTAGGGTGATTTACTGAACAAATAGGACTTTTCACATTCAGTAATTTGGCCGGTAACGGTAAACAGCGTTTCCTGTCGGTTGTGACGACCATCTGCCAGCTGGAGGAAGCTGTCACTGATGTCTGGTGGGGTGTGATTGTGATCTTCTAACACCCAGCAGCACGCACACACACAACTCCTTCTGTCTCTACTATCTGCTGTCTAATGTGGTATCATCTTCACTTTCAGACAATAAGAAAAGTCATTCTTTACAATTTCAAGGTAAATAATATTTTATTTTATTTATTTCTCTATTTTATTTATTTAATTTATTTATTTTATTGTTTTTATTTAAAATATATAAGTTTCACACCTGCACATGAAACTGCTGACAGATGAGGTGCTTCAGGTAATATATGTGTTTACAGGAGAAGGACTTATAAAGGTGTCCTACATGTTCCCAAATGGAGACAAATATGGTGAGTGATGATGCAACTTTACACTTTTACATCACAGTTACATACCTGTGTCACCACCCAAACATTGGACTGTTCCTGCTGCTGCGGTCAGGCAAACACCTCCACAGCCAGGCTGCAAAAACAGAGAGACTGAGGCGGAGTTTCTTTCCCCAGGCCATCAGGACTGTGAACTCTGACCTCTCCAGGGTGCCCACCAAGCGCCACACGCTGCCCCCTTTATCCACACACGTTCACACACACACACATACATAGGGCCACATACAGAGCATACACACACACACACTCATTACCATTCTATTCACTCACTTATATTTATATTCCATATCGTATATTGACCCCTCTCACTGTAAATATTACCATTTTCCCTACAATTCGTACTACATTTTTAAAATATTTGTACAGTTGATGTTGTTTTGCACAATCTCGTAAGCACTGCCACTTTATTACTTTATTTCACTGCACATCCTGTATGAGTAAGTGACAAATAAAACTCTTGAATCTTGAACTTCTCCTCTGTTCTCCACAGAGGGGGAGTGCAGGAGGTGTGCATCAGGTGTGATGATGAGGAGCGGTACTGGTAAACACACCTCAGCAGGTGGCATCATATACACTGGAGAGTGGCTTGAAGACAAAGTATGTCTTCACTTCGGATGTCTGTTATTAAAGACTGTATGGTTGTATTTTCCTCTGTGGTTAGTCATATGTGCTCTCTCTCTCTCTCTCTCATACAGATGCACGGCAGAGGCACCCTGCAGCATCCCTCTGGAGCACTCTATGAAGGAGAATTCAAAGACAACATGTACCATGGCACGGGAACATATACCTTCCCTGACGGCTCTACTTACACAGGTCACCTTCACAGTAACAGGTAAAAGGCAATCCAATTTGGTGCTTACTGTGCCATTAATGTTTTTGGAAAAGAGCCATGTCCTTTAGGAGTTTCTAAATGATTATCCTGTAGGGATGTGGTCTAATTGATGTGCAGCGGTTCAGGTTAGCCCTCTGTTATAACCAGATTAAAGCAGCATTCCCAAAGCAATCACTTTAACATGACATTTCCCACTTACAGTGTTTTACATATTAGCCACTTGAACCCTAACATTTCTATTAAATTTCCCTTTGAGCAGCTTCAAAGTTGGATAAAAACATTAGTTGTGGGTTATTTTGGGAGGGAAATATTCAGACCCAAGACTTACAATTATATTAAATGTAAGATTTTGATGTCTTAACTGGTTGTGTTCCAGGTTGGTGGGAGACGGGGCATTCACAAACACACAGGGACAGGTTTGGATGGGGGAGTTCCACGGCAAAGCAGCGCTGGGCCTGAAATTGCAGCACAATACTTAGGCAAAACAAGCGTTATTTTACTGCACTGTATAAAACATTGAAAATGAAAATTAAACTATATTTTAAAAAAGACTAAGCTATGAATGTACATGCTTTCAGACTGTCTTTGTGGATGTGATAAATATATGTACTGTACTAAATGCTAACAGATAGACCCGTGTTTCTGCCAACACTCATGTATTTCTGTGTATTGGTGTTTAAATATCCATGCAATCATTGTCATTGGACTCATCTCAGCTGTATCTACTGCTTTATTTATCTATTTCTATCTATTTATGTCTATGTTAAGCGTCCTTGGGTTTCTTGAAAGGCGCTATATAAATCCAAGTTATTATTATTATTTACTGGTCGTGGTGCTCCGACACAGCTTCATTTCACAGCTTCATTACACTCATAAAATGTCCCAATTTTTCTGGCCCTTTGTCACTCTGCTTTTATGTAACAGTGACAGTCAAGGTGCATTACATGATACACTTAGTAGCTAACTAAAATAAATTCAGGAACACTAGTGGCAAGTTTACGCAGTTATTTCATTACACACTTTTTGTTACTTGTTTAAACTTGACAAACCTGTGATTCCACCTATGAAAAATAAGCATCATTTACCACTCAAATAGACTAAAACTGGACAAAACCCCCAACTATCTTAATTCATTTGGTTATCTTGACTCCATCAGGGTGAAGGTTGAATACAGGGCAGTTTGACATCATTACACCACCAGCCAATCACAAAGGGGGATATGCTCACATCCCCATCCACAACAGCTGTACCCGAACTGTTGGAACATTGGCCCGAGGAAAAGTGTGATGCGATGCGAGTGTGTGGTCAGTTTGACCTTCAGTGTTGGTGTGTGTGTGTGTATGCACAGCTTTGTGTGTGAACCAGCTCTCCAGCCTCTGTGACGCTGCACGACTCCCTCAGCTAATGAACTTCACAAAACAATCACAACTGTTCAATATTGTTTAATAAGCAACTCTGATATTGTACTTTGTCATTCCATTGAATAATGCCTCTATGGATCTGTAATTGCACATACCCCTGAACAAATTCAGTATTGAGTATTTCTCTAGACTATACAGATATGGAAATGTGTGTAACAAAAACACATATAGTAACACCCATACAATGCGAAACACTTCTGGTGAAATACTGTACCAGATACAAGAAACAGCTATTTTCATTGATTGTACAGTTTTTCCAGGTAGAAAATAACATTTTTGTATTGCAAACCTTCAGTGGCGATTTGAATGGAAAACCTTACACATGATCATGGAGGCAACGACGATGAAATAAAAATAGAAAAATGGCACTCAAATTTGGCACGAGATACAAAAAATACATCTGAACTTGAAATGTCGCCGACATAAATACAAACTCACGATGGGTTATTGTGTGTAGTGAAAATGTACAGCCTACGCAGTAAATGTTTAGTGCTTCAGGTGTTATTTTCATATGAGGATGTGATGATAAATGTGTATTCATCACTACAGGTAGTGAGCTAGATGATGGCAAGGAAGCTTTAAAACTTTTGCAATATATTATCTCCATAAACCTGAGAATCTATAAAGTATACAATATTATTTTTAAAGATTTCTCCTTCCTGAAAAAGACAAAAAACACCCTTTGAAATGTGACTTTTGAGAGGAAAAAAGTACACTTCTAATTGTGCTGGAAACATCAGACAAAAAAGCCATTCCAAAATCCGTATTTAAATGTGACCAGGTACTCAAAACAAAGCAGTGGCCATGCACATTTCCACAGAGAAGCACAAGACTGACTGTCAAAATTATTGTTCTATGCAGAGCTAATAGATGACAGCTCTTGACCCCTCGAGGCAAGCAGATAATCTGAATGATATGAAAGAAAGGTGACCATGCTTTTTGTTCTTCTGTGCTTATGTCTGTGCTTCATTTCCAGGAAACAATCCAGAGCTCTCTCGACTCTGGAGCCCCCCCACTTAGGTAGCTGGATGTGAAGGAACGGTTAAGATACAGTGAAGACGAATAAGTAAAAACAGCACCATTTTTGTGACAGCTGTGTTCTTCCAAGCAAGAGGTGGGCAAAGTGCTCACCAAGGCCACCACCAAGGAGCTCAGTGGTTTTATGTATTGTGCTGTTTGATCAGGCAGATAGAGGGGGAGTCAGCGGGTTGAAGCAGGGAGTCACTATTGTTAATTATTCTGATCTTTGCTGAGGTTCGGTTAGCCCAGGATCGTTCTATAGAAAGGCTCAGGGAAGTGGCTTTTTCCACAAACCGCCACAAGGGGCAACAATGAGCCCGATCCACACTCGAAAACTAACCTCAAAAAGGTGATTTATGCTTTATCAGGAGTGTTTTCAAACAGTATTTTAGATTTTAAAAGAGAAAAGACTTCAAGGATGAAGACTTAGATGGTTGTTTTGGCAGATCTGGTTAATCAACCAGACAGTAAAGAAAGAGCAGCGCACCGCCACCTCTCTGAGCTTTTCTATGGAACCACAACAGGTTTCCAGTTCCATATGTGAACATGAACAAATCCTGGATGACATCAGTGATTACAGATTTGGTTATGTGATTTCTAGATTTAAAATTCAAAAAGGTACCAAAGTTTAAGATACCAGGAATAGCAAGGATTCTATACAAGGTAAATATAGGATACAGTTTCTTACTGCAAACCATCCTCTACACTCTTTTACATTCACAAACAAACCCATACACTTACAGCTGGTAGAATTCTTTTTTTGTTTTTGGTGACATTTTATGTGAGATCACTATGCCATTAGTGGAAATAGCTCCCACGTCTACATTTGGACTATCAAAATGACCCTGTGGTTTGCTTCTAAAAGGCCTTTTTTTCCTAGAAAATACAGTTTCCTAAAAATCCTTTACCCACAAACTACAACCCAATACTTACAGTAGGCCTCGTGTAAAAAAAGAAAAAAGACATGAACTGATTAAAAATCATAGAAATTTTACATCTTAATAAAAAAAAGTATTTATCATAAAATGTTTAACCGCACACATTGATATAAATAAATAGGAAAACATCACTAGGGAGTCATAAAAGCACCAACATTTTAAAAAGGGGGTGTGAAGATATTTTTTTGGGGGGGGGCAGTATAACTGACAGTCTCCTGCTACAGCGGCTTCTTATTAACTGCTACCTCTGTTCTTTGCCTGTCACGTCCGTGTGCGTTCACAGTAGTCATAGGCACATGTTAGGAGCAAGTGTGCGCGTGTGTGTGTGTGTGGCATCTATTTGTGCCGAGCTCACAGTACGAAGCTCCATTCGTTCGTCTTTTCCCATCACTGGATAGACTGGGAGGTGGTTTCTCCATCTCCAGCTTCTTTCTCTTCACCCTCCCCCATCCCTCCATCACTGATGTCAAGTAGAACCCCCATTCCTGCCTCCTCTACTCCGACTCCCATTTTTGCAGTAAGAATAAACCCTAAAACCATTCCGACAGCGTTGTGTGTGACCTCTCCACCGCCACATTGACCCCCCCTACATCCCCCACTCTCTCTCTCTCCCCTCCATCACGGATTCTGCAGCAGCCCCTCCCATTGGATGGGCTGGGAGAAGACCTCTCTCTCCAGCCACATCTCGTAGCTGTAGTGGAAGTCCTCGGGCAGCTCCACGCGCTGGCCCAGCACGCTCTGCAGGCAGTTGTCCACGGGCGCGAAATCTCCATTCTTGTTCTTGTCGTAGCGGCGGCTGTTGAACTTCTCGATGCTCTCCCGCAGGGCACACTCCTCTGCCTGGAAGTCCCAGGGGCGTGCGTCGATATCTGGGATGAGAGGAGAGAGGAGGGGATATTTAATTAATATCAAGGACCCTTCTTTTATTATACGTTTGAATGTATATCTTTTCCCTTAAATCTAACATCCTTTTCCTTAGTGATGACACAATACGTGTGCCTGTATTGATTATGGATCTTTTTTTACCCTCTTTATATTTTCTTCCATTTCCTATCCTATTCTCTTCCTCTTTTTCCCTTCTATCCATCTTTCTTTCTAACACTCATGGTGACAGATCACTCGCTCTCCCGCGAGGGACGGTGACCCTGAGTAGTCCCCCTTTCTCTGTTGCTATGGCAACACAATCCAGGCTGTTCGCCAATGGCTGTTGGAGCATTATATTTCACACACGCACACACACAGTACATACATACAGACGGGTACATCAACAAAGATGTACACATCTACCATTAATTATACAATTTGAATTCATTAACCTGTATTAAATGTCATGTTCAAAGAGCTGTGGGTGAATGTATTCTTTATACTGCAGTCTCTGTTCTATTAATCAGCTACGTGTGAGGTAGAGGAGGGCTGCTGGGACTCATTATCTCCGTGACCGTTTCATTTATGAAGATCTGAAAGGCCACCTGAGTTGTGGGTCCAAGAGAATGACAGAATACTTTCTTATTTTATTAAAGCTGCACCTGATCATTTTTTTATATTATTCACCATAAATTATAAATTAGGGCTGTAACAAAGTAGAGCATCCTATCTCTAACTGAAATGCTGTTTGAAAAAAGGGTAGAAATGGGTTGGAAAATAAGAAGAATACAGGTATAAAAAGGAACCAGCTCTTCCTTGCTCTTTAAATTGTCAGTATAAGACTGAAAAAACAGTATTTTCCTGTTTATTTCCCTTTGCTGAACTGGATAGAGCGAGCGACCCACCCACTGGATAGAGCGAGCAACCCACTGGATAGAGCGAGCGACCCACCCACTGGATAGAGCGAACGACCCAATGGATAGAGAGAACGACCCACTGGATAGAGCGAGCGACCCAATGGATAGAGCGAACGACCCACTGGATAGAGCGAGTGACCCACTGGATAGAGCGAACGACCCACCCACTGGATAGAGCGAGCGACCCAGTGGATAGAGCGAACGACCCAATGGATAGAGCGAGCGACCCAATGGATAGAGCGAACGACCCACTGGATAGAGCGAGCGACCCAATGGATAGAGCGAACGACCCAATGGATAGAGCGAGCGACCCAATGGATAGCGCGAACGACCCAATGGATAGCGCGAGCGACCCACCCACTGGATGAAGCCAACGACCCACTGGATAGAGCGAGCGGCCCACTAAATAGAGCGAGCGACCCAATGGATAGAGCGAGCGACCCAATGGATAGAGCGAGCGACCGACTGGATAGAGTGAGCGACCGACTGGATAGAGCGAACGACCCACTGGATAGAGCGAACGACCCACTGGATAGAGCGAACGACCTACTGGATAGAGCGAACGACCCACTGGATAGAGCGAACGACCTACTGGACAGAGCGAACGACCCAATGGATAGAGTGAACGACCTACTGGATAGAGCAAGCGAGTGACCCCCATGGATAGAGCGAGCGACCCAATGGATAGAGCGACCGACCGACTGGATAGAGCGAATGATCCACTGGATAGAGCGAGCGAATCACCCACTGGATGAAGCCAACGACCCACTGGATAGAGCGAGCGACCCAATGGATAGAGCGATTGACCCAATGGATAGAGCGAACGACCGACTGGATAGAGCGAGCGACTGACTGGATAGAGCGAACGACCCACTGGATAGAGCAAACGACCCACTGGATAGAGCGAACGACCCACTGGATAGAGCGAACGACCCACTGGATAGAGCGAACGACCTACTGGATAGAGCGAACGACCCACTGGATAGAGCGAACGACCTACTGGATAGAGTGAACGACCAACTGGATAGAGCGTGCGACCCACTGGATAGAGCGAGCAACCGACTGGAAACCGAGCCCGCTACAGCCTCTGAAAGAGCAAATTGCAGCCGGGCCCGTCTGTGTGCTGTCAGATTTATTAGTGGTTAACACTTCATGAATCTGGCTCCGCAGACAAATTACCATTTCCGTAGGCCCAGTCGTCATTGAGCCTGTGGCGGACCTTCTGGTAGATGGCTGACATGGTCTTCATGTTGCTCTTCCTCCACTGGCGGCCCAGGTACTTGGTCTGGATCTTAAGCAGCTTGAGGACGTAGAGCTGCATCATGGCCTGCTTCACCTTCAGAGCTCTCTTCAGGATGGGGGCAGACTTGAACACCACCAGCATCTGAGAAGGGAATACAAGTGACTTGAGGAGCATGTTTGAGCATGCTGTGGTTTACCAGGCATACTGCAAACAAAATGCCCATCCATGAAGACCTTCATTGTGTAATATACCAAGGAAAATGGACATGGACTGACTTTTCTGTGCAGATGGATTTGTAACAGTGAAAGGCTTTGTCGTGGTGCAGAATTACTCACCATGGTCCTGGAGTGTTTCCACTTGGTCAGCTTGTTTAATATTCTCAGCAGATTGATACAAGAAAACAGGTTTCTCCAACAGAACTGGTTGCTGTCTCCTGCTTCCTAAAAGACACACAAACGCACACACACGAAGGTCATGAGAACACTTGGAAACCCTGACCTTCATCCGGTGAGGATCAATCAGGTGTCGCGCTGACAGTGTTTTTGACTCACCAGGCTCTCAGCTGTGAGCTCAGGCATCTCATGGACCACACAGTGAGGGAAGTCCAACACACATATACTGCAATGAAAACACACACACAGACCAAAACACTGATTACATTCCAAATCTACCCATCATATTATACCCTGTAACATCACTTGATGTCTCCTTGACTTTTAGATCATTTTGGGCTGCAAAAACTCTCATAGGGTCAAAGTACAAAATTAAAGCATGTGTGCTCAAAGTTTATGCAGTCCAGAGTACTTTTCTACAGTATTACACCTGAGATAAAACAGCCTGGCCTGATCCTTTCACCTGCTGAGCAACACTCCTGTTTGTTTATTTTTTTCTGTCACACCTGAATCTCCTGTCATTGCATTGCTGCTGTGATGCCATCTGTGCCACCTCCTGGAAACCTGCTGATTCATGCAAGATTGCAGTCATGCCTGTAACACTTGGTTACCTGTCTTACTGGCAGGTCCTCAAACACAACCCTTGAGCACATTTTTTTAAAGGTACAGTAATAGTACTAAAGTGGCAGCCAGTTCCAATATGAGTTACTGGAAATGGAGGCAGCTGCACCCATTTCTACCCTTTTTACAAATGTCCTGTGTCTGTTAAACCAAACCGAGCTTGTCTTTTGTTAGACAGCGACACAAGAAGTGCGGTGCTTTTTGTGACGGTAAGAGACGAGGATCCTACCTGTTTTTGGCACTGATATAGGACATGATGTTCTGATTGAAGAACTTGAGGATGAGTGGGATACAGTTGGCAAACACCAGGTGCTGGGAGACGATCTCGAACTGCAGGAAAATGGGTGGAGGAAGTGTGGAATAGTTAGAGTCCGGCAGTTGGGAAAAATTTAACTTCATTTGAATTGTTACATTTGGACTAAAGTAGAAATAACACCACATAGATAGAAGTACTATTAAATGAGATAAATGACATTTCTGATAATGATGCTGATGGGACAAATCCCAGAAGGGGGAAATCCATATCTGAAGAAAGAATAGAGGAGAAAAAAAAATAATCCTGTAGCAGATAATCCTGTATCATTGATGAGTTTCCTGTGTGGGGAGAAGGTCAGGAACCGGGGTTTCTATTCTCAGTTAGCAGCTGTACAAATCCGTCACCTCATCTGAGAAGCTTTACTAAGATTAAAAACAGAGGCGATTCTGCTGCTGAATCATATTTCAGTATTTCATTGACTGTGGTTGTTTAAAATGTGCTATATTTTGACTCGTTTTCTATATGTAACAATTGATTTTGTTATGTAGTAAATATATCCTCAAAACAAGTCTTATCATACAGCGTTTGTGCGGTTGTCAAATAATTTACGAGACTAATCGATGTGACTTCTCACTGCAGCTGCATTCTGCTGATGTGCTGAGTGTGATCTCGTTTTGTGGCAGCAGAGGGCGCTGCCATTATAACCCCACAGAGTGTGGAGGAATGTCCTTTCCTAGCAACAGAAAATATCCCTGTCCCCATCCCACCGAACCGAAGTACAACTGATAAATAAAACAAGAAACAAGCAGTTGAAATGGGGCCAAATCTTCTATTAAAAAAGAGCAGGTGCTCTCTTTCAATCCCTTTTCTGTCTTCATTGAGAGGTGAGTCTATCAGGCTGACGCAGGAGGGTTGTGAGGGAGGGATGGAGGTCCAAAGGTGGGGGATGAAAGGAGGAAAGTAATGGCACGCTTGACCGGATAATCAGGTGGAGGGTAGTGACGGTAGCATGGGGGGGAGGTGCATGGATATGTGTGTATGTGTGTGTGCTGGGGGAAGGCGAGATGGAGAAAGAGAAGAATAATGTAAAGGGAGAGAACGATGGTAATGTGAGGTGCCTGTAGGAGGGAGGATTGGATGTGTGTGTGCGTGTGCATGTGCGTGTGTGTGTGTGCGTGTGTGTGTGTGTGTGTGTGTGTGTGTGTGTGTGTGTATAACCTGGTAAATATGGTTGAGTTTGAAGTGTTTGAGGAGCAGCAGCAGCAGAGCAGAGATGGCCTTGACGATGATTTCCTTGTGACGGTTCACGTCAATTCCCAGCTTCATGCTCTGAAGGACAGTGATACTGGAGGACACACACACACACACACACACACAAACTGTAAGACCTTCAGGTCTCGAATTATAATACAGCTTTGTCTCAGTACCAGAAAAACAGAACTATTAAGAGACAGACTGTTCGCTCTGCTTGGAAAACAAACCGATATTGTGATAAGTCTGTCGATGACAACAGTAGAAGCTGTTTTTCAGCTCTCTGGTTGGTAGTCTAAAACTAGGCCACACTGCAGACCAAAAAACAAACCCAGACTAAGAGCTTTTTCAGTCGTATTACATTAGCCCAAAAATGACAATTCTTGACATTTCTTGCCGATACTGGTGAATAAAAAGTACATAGAAAACCAGCCTGATTATCTCTAAATCTCTTGCAGGAGTTCTGTGCAGCTGTAAACGGTGGTGACATTAGACAACATTCATGTATCTTTTATCTTCAGCTGCCTTATATGAATGAATGTGGCTCTAGATGTGTACAAAAGCATAAAAAAACAGCACCATTGGGAAAAGATTCAAATAGTAAAAGTACATAAATCGTTCTACTACTTACGGCATCTCCTCAGGCAGCACGTCAGCCAAGATGTTAATGGAATCGGTTTTGGCTTTGGAGGTCGGAGCTGCAGCCAGCAGCAGCTTCAGGAGGGCGATCTGACACAGGTAACAATGCACAATATTACACCCAAAATCTATATTTTGTTGTGTAACAGGTAAAATGGGCTTTGGGGTGATCTAAGATTGCTGCTAAGAATGCTTGATAATGATTGTGTTCACATAATTGTCTAGCTACAATATACTGTATGTGCATCACTGCAGACGGGCTATTGATACTCCAAACTTTTCAACACTTCCATACTCCTCAACATTAATAATTCATTTTCCCTTTCCTGAGATATACTGTACCAACTGTACAACATAGATTCTGTCTGTTTACAGTGCTTCTAAAGGCTTTCTTCTAAGCCAAACAAAAACACATTTGGTAGCAAGATGGTGTGAATCCATGGTGTAAAAAGGGGTGGCGAGTGACTATAAAAAAAAAAAGCATACATTATGAGCCACTCACCACGTACTGGGAGAGGTTAGGAAGCATGCCCAGGTACAGCATCTCTGTTGGCGTCTCCTCCACATCCTCCTCTCCCTATACAACACAACAAAACACACACATCAAATCTTGCGCATAAAACATTCAGGCACCAATAGCACAGCCTTGTATCTATCTTGATTAAATATACACCACATTAATATTCAGTTCATCTATCCATGTGTCATGATTGGGAAAATTATAGTTCACGGTGACGATACTGACCAGAGTCATTGGACACTGTTGCAGCTCGTCCTCCTTTTTGATCTGGACTTCAGCGATGGACATATATTTGTGCTGGAGAAGACAAGAAAACCATCAAAATAGAACACATGTATATAAAAGGCGTTAGGAGAAGTGTTAATTAGCATTGCTAAGTGACACCCAGAGGGGTATTTCTCAGTGTATCTACACTTTTCAGTTTGTTAAATGATGGGAGGTATATGGATTTTTAAGTGGGATTTCAACGTCGGGGGAATTTAGCAGAAAGGGAGAATTGATTAAGAAAACACTCCGACCATGATGAACCAAGGCGAAGGTATTCGTGACTGAATGATGAAGAGTGGAATAAAGAGTGAGAGAGAGATGCTACCTGAGGCAGTGAGTTCCCCACTCACCTGCTTAAGAGTCTTGACGCTCTCATGGATGGGTCTGGGCAAGCCCACCAGGGTGTCTGTGTCACTACAAAACAATACACAGTTACACCAGACCGAAAGAAGACGACGTTTATTTTATTGTCTCAAATGAAATACCTACTTTCCCAGAGTGAAACCGATGAACTTGTTCCTACTGGTCTCAAGGAAGTGCTCGATGTCTTTCTCCCTGTACACACACACACACACAGATTTGGGATTCATTTGAGAACACCTGCTGCCACAGTTCTGCATATGAACAAGCAACCAAACAGGCATTTTTCAAGGGAGCACTCACATGTGTGCGCACCACCCACACAAACAGAGCAACAGCACACTGCATTAGCTTCCTCAAATCTCATCAGTCACACTGTGTGCTGCTGCTCTCTGAGAGCCTCCTACTGATCAACACTTAATCAGCGCTGGATGTTGCACCACTCTGATCCAAAAGACTTAAGAGATACACACACGTAATGATAAGGTTCATGAAAAGATAGACAGGATGTACATTTTCAGATAATGAACGCATGATGAATAGACTGCTATGAAGCATTTGTGTCCTTCTCTCAGATGCATTATTCATGTCCCCAAAAGCAGAGGCAACACCCCGGGAAGACACCGCCCGCTACTACTGTCAGGAATACACAGATGGAGAGCGTATGGACGGTAGCGAGGAGGGAGAACTGTGAGAAGGATTTGCTAATTTTGTTTTAACTTGCCTCAAATGGTGGCAACAAATTCAGGGTGGGAAACTGACACCAGCTGCCAGCCAAATGGTGTTAAGTCCCGGCTGTGTGTGGGAAGTTTTCTCTACTCTGTAGTGGTCAAAATGGCACGAGGCCATCCATCATTTCGAGGGTTTACTCAGTGGAATAACAGCTAAGTGCTTTGCCACAAACTAATAAAAAAATGTGGCAGGGATCATCTCTAGCAGCTCCATTAATGAGTATCAGCGTTATTTATTATAGAAAGGTCTCACTTAAGCTGTTTTTAATGTTTGCAGGATTTGTGTTAACACTTCCTTTCTGGCTTTGTGTGGACATAATCAGTGTAATTAATCCCGAAGTAAGGCTGTAAGAGGGCACTTTAAAAGCATTTTTTCAAACCTTGAGAAGAGGCATACAAGTCCAAATACTTTTTTTTTTACCAGTATTTTACAGTTAATGGCTGTACTGCATATTTCAGAAATGAAAACGGTGCAATTAACCTGACTTTGGGGGCCCAGGGGAGGCCCTTGGGGAAGTTGACCCTTTCTGTGGGGGGTCTGAGGGGAGGCGGCGGAGGCGGGGGCTGGATGATGACATCGCGGTCCAAGGGGTCCACCTCGCCCTCGATGCCGCTGTCCGTGTCCTCGGGGTCCTCCTCCTCGTCCCGGGCGTCGTCGTTCTTGAAGGGGTCCCGCTCGTTGTACGTGTCCAGGCTGTCCTGCTTGACCAGGGGCTGGGAGAGAGAGAGAGGACAGGCGGTCAACTGCACTGGGAGGACAGGATAGCGTATACTGTATATTACCTTATTCAGATATTGTTCACACCCAATTTATTTCCAAAGAAACTAAATATGTCACAAAGTTTCGGGAAATGTGTATAAAATTATGCACAAGACAGTCTTGAGTTTAAATATTTCCTTCATTGTAAACATCATATAGCTTCAATTAAGAGTTGGGATGAGCAGATACAGAATGCATACTGTGGGATGTTGTCAAATAGTGTGGAATCAATTTATTTTAACAATTTAAAACCTACCAAAAGAGCAAACCTCTATGTTAGGGGTTAAACTTCACTGTCACATCGTGATACTACAGTACTAAAAAAGTAATGTCCTTTATTTTGAAGAGGTTAAATTAAGGGAGACTACTGATTTCATGTTGAGTTTGGCCAATATACTGGTGTCTACATCTAGTTTGCATTATTCCAGTTTATTTTGCAATGCATTATACAGCAGTTTGATATCTCCCACTGACTATATGAAGACATCCGCAGGAATAATGAATAGTACACAGACACAGCAGGCTACAAGTGAACTGCAGCTATAGTCTAAGATACGATTTGTATTACCTCAGGTAGGAAACAGTGATGTGTTTTTAATGACAGTACAACCTCAGTGTGAACCGTCACCCAGGTGAGCTTCTTGCAGACAGAGCATTACAGAAAGCTGCTGACAGAGTTATTCCTGATATATCAGATGCAGCCTAATAAATACTAACATTTAATCCCCATTTAGGGAATTGATAAAGATTAAGCATTAAGCTTCGCAGCGTGAATTTATCCTAAAGCAGTGGCTCCCAACCTATTTTCCCTGAAGCCCTCCTACTTGTATCTAAGCTGAGCCCCCCCACCACCAACACCACCCACTCAACTTCCTTTAATGAATAGAACTCATCAGTTTTGTCAACATAAATAAAGCGATGATGTCTTAACGGATTCGTCAAGAGAATGCAAATAAATAATATGATCTTTTTTTGTAATGAGTTAATTAAATCACTATAATAGTATTAGAGCCAAAATAGAGATTTTGTTATTGCGGTTTGATAAATATAATTTATGGTGTTAGATTGCTGCTAGATCGCCCCGTTAATACAGGTGCATGCCTCCCTTTGTATGCTGTAAGCGGGAGAGAAAACAGGTTTTTCACCACAGTGACAATGTTGTTTTTGAAAGGCAAAACGCCAACAAATATGGATTGAAGCAGAATATTTTGTTAGATAAAAACATGTGCATTTTGGAAATGATTACAGCTATTTGTTTTTTTTTTAATAAATGTTGACTTTTGGACATTACAACACTCTGAAATGTTTGAATCACATGAGTCGGAAACAGTCTTACACAGCCGCCACTGGAATCTAATTCTACAATAATACTAATAATATTAGTGTAGCCTCAACTTTATCTGCAACTGTGTAGAAATACCGGGTTTCAAACGAATGCAGCCTACTAGGGAGCAAAAATATATAGTTTAAATAGTTGTGTTATTAATGTGTTATCATAATTTTAGTTATACATGTGTAAATCTAATTTTTACAAACTCAGAGCAGACAAATCCTGGCTCACCCACTATGATCTTTGGCGTCCCCCTTAAGGGGCGCGGACCCCAGATTGGGAACCCATCTTTGCCCATTAAATATGAAGCTACAGCCAGGAGATGGTTAGCTTAGCTTAGCATTAACAGCTAGGCTAGCCTGGCTCTGTCCAAAGGCAACCACCGCAACCGCAAGCAACATTTCAGATTGAACTTACCACACATCCGCACTTCAAAAGATACAGGGGAAATGCACATAACACGGCTAAGATTTCATATTGAGCTCTTATCTACAAACAAACCCAATTCAGTTAAAGTGCGAAACACACATACACGTACACACACAAGGTATCGCAGTTCAAACATATTCTCTTCGATGAATGACTGTGGCAATAGTGCAAGCATCAGGCATGAGTCAGCGTTCTGGACATTAGTTGAAATAGTGCAGTCGATGTATGGTGTGCCAGTGGCAGAACTAATGCTGGACTACAGTCAGTGAGGAGTATAGTGAGTGTATGGTGGGGAGGAAGGGAGGGAGGAGGAGGTGAAACCGTGTTGTGAGCCATTCTCTATGGAGAAGCCATTCTCTGCTATGTGGGAAGCTACTGGAGTGTTTGGTTTTTTTTCTATCAGGGTTAGGGGACAACCGCTTTCAATGCCATCCATGTAAGAGAGAGGTCAACTGAAACCCAACTACAACACCTGCAGAAGAGAAAGTATGTTTATGACCATCTCAATTCACCTCCTCAATGAATGCATTTTAAGGACATTGACCCCTAGTCCAGAGGCTACAGTGCAAGGTGATTTTTTGCGGCCAAACCTGGTAGCGATGTGATGAAGACTACGGGGGAGATGCTGCTACAGTAGATGTCTGAAGTGACTTTACGGGACAGTGGATAGTGACCGCTCCAGCGCCAATGACAACAGCCAGCAAGTCAGCCCTGTCTCTCAAACCCCCATCCCTTCCCCACCCCGTACTGAGCAGGCCACAGTGGAGGAGGAGGAGAGGAGGAGGAGGAGAGAGGAGGAAGAGGAGAAAGAAATAGGGTGAGTGGAAGAAGGAGGGGACAGTATGAGGTGTAAGTGGATGGTGAAGAAGGAGGAGGAGATGAAGATGGTGGAATAAGCACAGGAAGGAAGGGAGGGATGAAGGGAGGAAGGACTGTGGGAGGAAGCAGGAGGAGAGAGGCAAGAAAAAAGAGGAGACATATAAGGAGCAAAAGAAAGGAATAAGTGAAAAACAGAAGGAAGATTTGAGGGCACTAGGAGGATGGAGGTGTTGAGGGCAGTGGAGGAAATAGGCATGTATGGGTGAGAAATCAAAAGCATTAAAGGAGGATAAGCAGAAGTAAAGGGAGGATAAAAAATATAGTGACAAAAGGAAAGGTGAAAAAACAAAATGGAAGAAAACATGCAGATGGCGATGATTAAATTAAAGGAACAGTTTGACATTTTGGGAAAAGCATTTTTTCGCTTTCTTCTCGAGAACGTAAGTTGAGAAGATGGACACCAATCTCATGTCTGTCGACACCGTGGCGTTGCCAGGCAACCAGCGGAGACTTCAGGAAGTCACTGCCCCGGCCAAGAACTAGTTCCAGCACTTAAAAGCCAAGACTGTTGTTTTTACGCTTCAGTATTTGTGTGGTTTTAACAAACGCAATCAAATGTGTTAACAAGTAAGCTTTAGAGGTTTGGACAAGGCCAGGCTAGCTGTTTCCCCCTGTTTTCAGTCTTTATGCTAAGCTAAGCTAACTGTTTGCTTGATGTAGTCTCATATTTAGCATTCAGACGTAAAAGTGGTATCTATATTTTCATCTAACTCTCAGCTAAAAGTGGATTTTCCCAAATGTCAATCTAGTCCTTTAAGTATTGGAAATGAGGCAGAGGATTGCACGGAAACCTATTGGAGTATTCAACTTTGGGTTTCTGATTCATTTCTTTCATTAAACACTATAATTCTGTGGAATAGTTCAGATTGTCTGTCTAGACATCATGCTCTATACGCACTGTAATTCAACTTCCTGAGCTAGAATAATTTAAAATTTGACAGTGTGCAATATTAAATATTGCTTTCTCAGTTTCGTTGCATCCAGATATGATTGGGTGAGGTTAAATGAGGAGGAGGAGGAGGAGGAAGAGAAGGAGAAAAGACAAAGAAAGAAAAAAAGAGGGCAGAAAGCAGAGAAAGAAAAGAAGGTGGCTGAGGAGGATGTGGGAGAAGGTGTGCAAAAAGTCCAGCTCAATGCAGAGAGAAAATGCAGAAGGAAAAGAGGGAATTTGTGGGTAAAGACCTGCTTCTTGGGAAAGGGACTGTCTCCTTCCAAGCTATCAACAAAGGCACTCTGTGGGGACACAAGGAAGAGGGGCAATGAGAAACCAGAGGGCAGTTAGATAGAGAGAGCCTGTCCAGTCAAAGGTCTACCAAAAACAGAGTCGTCCCAGCACCAATAACATCTCTGGCATCGCTGACTTACAACAGAGAACCAGTGATGTCGGCACTACGGAACTTATGGAAAGCCTGACCCAGAAGATAGTTAAAGGATGAGTTACAGGAGGAAGTCTACGGGATCACTTTAGAAACAGATGAAGCTGTTCAACAACAAAGAAAGGCAAATAATGGAGAGATTAGTCTTCGGTAGCATTAACAATGTCATGTTAGTAAGGGAGTAAATATAATGTGTGAACGTAAAGTAGCAAACACTACTGATAAGCTGTGAATGTGTGTGGTGTAAGTGTGGGGTGGGGGGTCTGTACCCTGCGGCTGCGGCGGCCTCTCTTCTGCTGCTGCTGCTGTTCGATGAGCTCCATGGCAGAGGCCGGGGGCGAGGCTGCTCTCATGGCCCGGACCACCTTGATGCTGTCCTCCGGCAGCGGGGGCAGGTTCAGACGCTCCCGGCCTCGCACCTTCATCTCCTGGAGCTCCTCGAAACCCCCCTGGGTGAACTGGGAGATAAGAATGGAGACGGAAACACGGTGATTCACAGGCTTATGTGCGGAGAATCAAGGAGAGTCAAGGAGGAACAGAACGCAGGTGGATGTATTCACCAGACTGCAATTCATTATGTAAAAGACAGTAAAAATATTATATGGATAGGGGATTGTAATGCAATGGAAAGTATGTAAAGAAACGTGCGGTTTTTTACATATTAGGGCTGTCAATCGATTAAAATATATCGCATGATTGTCCATGTTAATCATGATTAATGGTAAATTAATCACACTCAAAATGCTCAAAATGTACCTTAAAGGGAGATCTGTCAAGTATTTAATACTCTTATCAACATGGCAGTTGGCAAATATGCAGCTTTATGTAAAAGTATGTAAATATTTATTAATGGAATTTAATTAACAACACAAAACAATGACAAATATTGTCCAGAAATTCTCACAGGTACAGCACCAGTGAGGATTTCTGGACAATATTTGTCATTTAGCATAAAAAATATGTTCAAATCATAACATGGTAAACTGCAGCCCAACAGGCAACAACAGCTGTCAGTGCGTCAGTGTGCTGACTTGACTATGACTTGCCCCAAACTGCATGTGATTATCATAAATTGGGCATGTCTGTAAAGGGGAGACTCGTGGGTACCCAGAGAACCCATTTACATTAACATATCTTGAGGTCAGAGGTCAAGTTGCCAGTTTTTCCTCGCCCAAATTTAGCGTTATTTAGCCTCTTTCGCGACAAGCCCGCAAACACGAACATACTAACACATGCACACAAACACAGATGCAGAAATAGATATGTGTCAACGTTTGAACGGTTCTAAGATACTAACCAGTATCGTCTTCCAGAGCAGCAGTAGTACTTTCTTCATGGGGAAGTGCGGGGCGTTCATGCTGCAGAACTTGGTCACCATAGTGAAGAGGAGCAGGGCAAAGGGCTCTCCGTTGTACAGAGGTGAACCTGAGGGGTTAAAGGTCAAAGTCTGTGTTTTTGGATTGGATACTCTAGTAGTGTGTATTATACAAAACCATGGTTGCGTGCAAAGTAAGATGAAAGGAATGTACATTTCTGAAAGTATACAACATTGTTTGTCCTACACACACACACACACCTAGCTCGTTCTTGAAGGCTTCTCTTGCTGCTTTCCACTCAGGTCTGTCCTCCTCCGTTTGAACTCTAATGGTCTCCACCATCAGGTACATGATGCTCAGTAGCACTCTGCAGAGAAAAGAAAACACACAGTTCTCAGCTCGACCACATGTGGGTGTGTGTGTGTGTGGTAGGTATTTAACTGGTGCCTTGAACAATAATAATAATGGGCCTGAAAGGTCTACAAGTACAAGAGACAATAACATGATGGGTGAAATGATGAGTGACAATGAGAAGGGAGTGCAAGAAGCAGAGGAGGATTGTTTGCAACCTGCTTGTGCATACAAGCATGAGAAGAGACAATTTGTATTCTCTGGCAGGATAATAATGCACCGTCCATTCACAATTACCTGATGTAAGTCAGGCAGTGTTTTATGCATTAAACGCTTTGTCCGCTCAACAAGGCCTCTCAGTTCAAAATATCTATAATGGTTTTCAATTTTGTAGCAGCAATTAGGAGCAAATCTTCTCCTCCAGCCTGTAATTATTTGTTAGTGTGCGACTGGGGAATGCACAGACGGAGCTCTGTGTGCGTGTGAACATACGAGTGTGCATATGTGTGTGTGGGTATATGTGTGTGTGTGTGCGGAGGGATGTTCAGCCTATTTTGTTCAAAAATCAATTCCATTAAGCAGAAGCACAAAAGGAATGAAAGGGAAAGGGACAAAGAATATAATAACATTTTGCTGATTAGGTGTGTGTGTGTGTGTGTGTGTGTGTGTGTGTGTGTGTGTGTGTGTGTGTGTGTGTAAATGTGCGCTTGTGCAGATGACAGAAAGGTAAGAATGAGAAGTATTGAAGTGAATTGGGAAATTTTGAGGAATAAGAGCAGGGCGGGAGTCATAAAATTGAAGAACTGGAAGATATGTTTGTACTCATAGGCTCTCTATCTTATGTGAAGTGAGAGGAATGTGGAGTAGGCTGTGAGTCATGTGGTCATATTGCTTACCTGAGCTCTGTGCTGTCTGCAAGAGAGATGGCAGGCTTCCTCACCGCACTGCTGCACGCCTGGTTGTTACTGCACACGCAAAACACACAAGTCAATAACTGCATTTCAGTGGTTTATATGAAAAAGAAGAGCGATAGAGTTTATGCATACACATTCAATGACCAGAACATGATGATAATGACCCACTTTTTAAGCATACATACTCAAACAGACTCATACCCTCTTCGTGCTTTTTGTATAAGCAGCACCATGTGTTTGTTTGCCTGATTGGCTTGCTTACACTGCTTCACTGTGCAGAGTGTTGATAGGCCAGACAGAGCCTATATGCCTCAGAGCAGCTTATGTAACAACAAAGAAGCGCCGGATCCCAACTGAGGCCGACACCGGCAGCAACAAAGCCGACTTGAAGGAGCCAGTGCTGCACCGTGTCCTTAACGGAGGGTTTGAAGTGCGGATCATAGACGGTGTGTTTACTGTATTCCTGCATTCCAGTCCCCCCCCCTCTCTCTCAATGTCTTTCTATCCCCATAAACCTTGGGCGGGAACAAGTGGATGTGCTGCAGGACGAGAGCTTCAATCATGGGAGGATACTAAGAGAATTCTGATCTTGTAAGCGAGAGAGAAACATTGACTCTTTCAGGCCTTGAACCTATGACCTTTCAGTAACAAGACAACAATACATTCCTTTATTGCCGCAGGCCTTCGCCTAAGGGGGGAAATACATTTAAAAAAAGATAAGAATGGTTTTGCACTTTGAAGGGCAAGGTGTGCCCTGCCTTTTCCTCTGGTTTGCTCGCCCTTCATGATTTACCCTCTATTGTAAATACATGAGCAGCAGCAAGTCTGTAATCTTATCAAGCAAATCCAAGGTGAAAGTGACATTATGGCATTGTTGGTTGTGTCAAAGAAGAGGCTCATATACAGGGTCTGAAATCATCTAGCCATCTGCCACTTTGGCAGGCGAGGAAAACGCTGGAGAAGGGAATAGAGAATTGGTTCCTAGTTGTACACGACACTGAACAATAAATTTGTGTTGAAATCAACAGGAGGAGAGCTGGTAAAGTTTCCTGTTTTACAACCGGCGGGCAGCACAGTCCTGCTGGACTAAATAACGGAGCTACTATCGTTAACTGAGGTGCCATTAAATTACATTATGAGGCATTCAAGCTCTGCTCAGTAAAAATCACTATTGGGCAAAGGTGAATTACAACGTTATCATGATGTGTTAAAATGTAATCTCGTCAAAAATTTAGTTTTTGGTGAGAAACTCCCATCCCTGAAAAACAGGGCTCCCCCTGAAGCTACGGTGTAATTCAAACACTGGAATTCACCATGCGTATAATGTTTTTTTATGTAAAATATATCGAACATTGAATGAAATCAGATCTAAAATGTTATTCCTTCATTTAGCGCAGAGATTTCAAAAGTGGCAGATAACATTTTTCTGAATGCCAGACACAGTGGCAGGCAGTGAACCCTGCTCATATATCCCCAGCATATTCGGTGTGTGCTACTCACTCTATCTCCATGCTGAGCAGCTCCAGCAGCGCCGTGAAGATGCCCATGTCGTAGAGCAGAAAGACATTGTGTCTGGACCAGTGGAGCACATCAACCTCTGTGTCGCACTCATCAAACACTCCTGTGGGGGAAAAAGGTGTGGGGGAAAAACAGGACACAAGAGGTGTGTTAGATTGTTTTGTGTGCCCATTTTTCATGTTTCCAATTTGTTTGCACTTCACTTCTGGGTTTTTCAGGTGATTTATATATTATATACTCTCACAAAACAGCTGTTTGACACTGTATAAATCATACTATATATGAAATACATTGTGCTGACTTTAGGAGCAAGGACCGTCTATTATCTCGTGCAGAGCATAAACCTATAGGCTTGTCCAAATGTATTTGCTGAGGAACGCGTACCAAGGAGAGAATTTATCTTTTCCATCTCACTATGCAGGGAATCGCAGACTTTGATGTATTGCCGTTGTAGTTTTTTCACTTTGACTCTGCACTGAGCTCCTGTGCGCACTAAACCCTTCTCCTTCAGTTCATCTCCAATGCTTTTATAACATTCACTATTTCTTTGGACTGTATTTAGAATATTCTGGACGTTCTCTTCGGACCAGGTGTCAAGCAAACATCGGACTTCTGCAGAAAGTCCAGGTCAGTCCTCTCCCACTCGTGTTAACCTGTCGTTTACCTGTGTCCGTCTCAACAAATGCCCACACAGGCAGCCTGCGTTTTGGTTCCCTTGGAAACAGTCCGAGACCGTGATTACTACGTTCACATCTGCCCAAACGAACCGCACCAGGGTTGATTAAAACAGACTAAATGTTGGCTTTTGAAAGCACCCTTAGAAGCTAATCAGCAAAATAGTATAGCAGTTTACAGCCATAAAGTAACTGTTAAGCATGGTACAGAGACAGTAGAAAAAGCACAGGTGGAAAAAAGGAATAATGGCTGAATTCCATTTCGTTGTGGTATCGGTGCATGCTGAATCACTGTCACACTTCATGGCTTACTAGGACACTAGGATAGAACAGAGCCAAAATGCCTACTGCTGGTTGTACAGTATTTGGTCTACGCACCCTGTGCCAAGTAGAGGATTGCCCTGGCAACCTTCAGCCTCTTGTCTCTGTCCGTCACCTCCAGCGCGTCCAGCAGCCTCATCACATATGTCCTCTGCTCCTCCACCGTCAGCTCGATCCACCTCCTGCCTCGAGCTGCAGGAAGGACACGACAACACAGCGAGCGAGGTTATTTTCAGAAGCCCTTTTTTCAGTATCTTCTTCCTCTGGATTAGACAATTCAGTGTAGGCTCCTATAACATGTGTCCACAGTGTGTATTTTTTGTCATTCTTCCTTTATTAACAGTGTAGAGACGGACATGAAACACAAGGACAAAGAGAGAACGGTTTGATTCCCCAGAGCCGTGTAGCGAAACTCTAAACAGATGCTAATCTAACAGTAGCACAAATGGAGTTATAAAGAGTTATGAGAGTCAGGGGGGCTGCCAACTATCACGCATCGACTGTGAGACTCACACCACAAGTCTATTTTCTCACACAGAGAAAAACAAATGTGTAACTGATAACATATGACGGAGGGTATTTAAACCTGCAACAAGCTCAGCTGCTGCTGACTCGGTCAAAACAGGCTGATTACCATTTAATGTGTGCTGTTTTATTTAACATGTTAGGCTATTAATGATGCTTCATAGTTCATCCTGTCTTGTCCTCAGAATCAGCAGCTGTCAGTACTTTCTCTGCACAGAGCGTTTGTTTTTATGAACCTCTTTATGGTTACTGCTGCTCTGAGCGCACAAGAGGACACCACAGGCTCGTGAGTCATGAACCCAGCGGTGCAGCCAGTGCACCTTGCCAAGTGCGTTGGGAGCGTACCACTTTTTATAATTTCGTGGGCCAGGCTCCCTTTGGCGCACCTGTGGCGTACTTGGGTAGAATCAGAAAGAACGCATTATTATTATTATTATTATTAGAGCATTATTATCCCCGTCATGACGCACTGACAGTTTGGGAAATACGCCTGTTGATGTGCAGAAGAAACTGTGTAGAATCATTAATCAAAACAACATCTGTGGTTATTTTATAGCAGTCTGGTTGCACAAAATGTAACCAGCAGATCTGCCTTGTGTAATTGTGGCTTAAAGGAACAGTGTGTAGGATCTGGCAGTATCTAGCGGTGAACTGACGCCTCTCCTGTGTGACCAAGTGTGTAAGAGAACTACGGCGGCCGACGTGAAAACGTGAATGGTGCTTTCTAGAGCCGGTTGTTGTAAGAGTAGCGTAGGTCATTTGGAGCAGAGCCAGTGTGTGTATGTGGGAAGTGAGTGGTGAAGCAAGAGAGAGAGAGAGCGGCGGCAATATCGAAAATGAACAGTGTTTGGTTTGTCCGTTCTACTGTAGAATTTCTACCAATAGATCCTCCTAAAAGTTACAAGCTGTTCCTTTAACAGAGCGTACTTTACGTTCTCCATGTCATGTTGTTCTTCTCATCTCTGTTGCCTTCCTCCCCCATATCTCGCATACTGTACGGTATTAAATTATTCAAACTCATTGTGTTCGAGAAATCGGGTGACTGCAAATCATTTCAAACGTTTACCTTGATCTGGATATTCCCAGTAATCATGTTGTAAAGTGTGTGTGAATATAGAGACTGCCTGCTGCTTTGATGTGTCTGACTGTCATTAGTTTTTAACATTATGTTAAAAGGCCCACTGCATCAGTA
>CAKAOH010023578.1:62727-84314 GCA_916701665.1 Sebastiscus tertius | reverse complement strand
TACTGTTGTCTGGTCGTAGGAGGACGTTTTACTGTTGTCTCTTCGTAGGAGGACGTTTTACTGTTGTCTCTTCGTAGGAGGACGTTTTACTGTTGTCTCTTCGTAGGAGGACGTTTTACTGTTGTCTGGTCGTAGGAGGACGTTTTACTGTTGTCTGGTCGTAGGAGGACGTTTTACTGTTGTCTGGTCGTAGGAGGACGTTTTACTGTTGTCTGGTCGTAGGAGGACGTTTTACTGTTGTCTGGTCGTAGGAGGACGTTTTACTGTTGTCTCTTCGTAGGAGGACGTTTTACTGTTGTCTCTTCGTAGGAGGACGTTTTACTGTTGTCTGGTCGTCGCTTTCAGTCCAAAATGGCGGAGGCGTAGCTCTGCTGATAACTGACTTTCACTTCTTATCAACATACGTTGTTTGAGTAAACTGAGTAAAACACGTACGGAAACACAACCACAAAACTCCGGTGAACATCCGTCTCCGGGTTAAAAGGCCTGTGTTTGTTGGATCCACCTGTCCTCAGCAGTCTTTCTCTCTTCTTATTCTACGTCACTAAATCATATCATAGTATTTATACGCCGATGTGTTTACATCGCAGTCGGTTCAGGATACATGGCGTACAAAAGACACGTGTAAATCAAGAAGGCGTACTGATTGCACGCTAAACGCCGTGCTCATTATGGTGGTGTTTCCACCACCTGGTCGATCAGGACCGAGGCTTGTGACTAGTGTTTACTGTAGCCGGCGGCGGCGTTAAGAGCTTCATGTACACATATATGAGTATAAGTGATTATTACAGCGGCGTTTCCTCCAGATGAAAGTGGACGTGTTGTAGCAACACTACGGAGACAAAGAGAAACAGGATTAGTGAGTGTGTCTCCTCTATCTCTTTCTAACAGTCCCTCCTCTTCCATTTATCTCCTTCTCTCTCTGCTGTGTTTCTGTTGTTCTCCGCTCTGAAAGCAACATCAAACACAGCAGAATTACAGAGGATGTATCTGTCGGTCCTGGATGAGGACTCCTCAGGCCAGTAATCACCTCCAGAGAAACACTCAGAGAGGACAGGACGGACTGGACCTGTTTCCATGGAGACCGGAGGAGTCGGCACGTTTCTTCATATCGGGAAATCTAATCTATTGGACTCGTTCGTCTACGTAGACACGACTTTACCTTTTTATTCGTGACGCTCAGCACGACTTTCAGCAACGAGTTTTTAGTGTTGTCCAGAAACACGTGATGCAGGAGTCCGTTTCCACTCCAGTCTTTTCAAAATAAAACTACTTAGGTTTAGGAAAAGATCGACTTGGTTCGGTTTAGGCAATAAACTACTGAGTTAGGTTTAGGGAAGAATCTACTTAGTTAGGCTTAAGAAAAGATTGACTTGTTAAGTTTAGATAACAAACTACTTAGTTAGGTTTAGACAACAAAACTACTTGGTTAGGATTAAGATTTAAGTGCAGTACTTAAGTTAATGTACTTAGTTAGAGTCCAGCCCGCTGGAAGGGCTACTACATATCTTTACATATATACATATGTATATGTAATAATAATAATAATAATAACTACATGTCCTCTACAGTATTGACTATATATGACTGTATATATATATGAATCATATAAAAGATGTCTCGTGTCTTTTTTTTTTTAAATCATCCTATTTTCATAGAAGAAGAAAAAAATGAGCTCAGCAGCCAACTGCAACGCCTGCTGGCCAAAAAAATCTATCACTTGCTCTACATCCTGTGTGTGTGTGTGTGTGTGTGTGTGTGTGTGTGTGTGTGTGTTCTATAAATAATGTGCTGAGCAGCGGCAGCATTGTGAGGCAGCAGCCCTCCATTAGCTGTGCTACATGTCTAATGAAGCCTGTTGACAGCCGCCGTAATTAGCCGCGGCTCTTTGTGTTCTCTTTGTCGGCGGCGGTGTCGAGACGTTCCTTCATATCCCGCCCGCCGCTGTCACGTCTCGTCACCGACGCCCGCTTGTCATTTCACCTGGCAGCCGTTACCGTGAGAAATCTCCTGTGTGAAATCGCATGGAGGCCGTTGTGCTGCTGCTGGAGGTTGACGGCTGTGTGGATGTGACGCCGTCTAATGGTGCGTCCAAAACACGTTGGCACAGTCACAGACGGGTCCTGCTGCTGATTTATAGAGACGGTGGCAGTAATAAAGTACTTTTACTCAGATACTCCAGTAATGTTCTTGGTACTGTGAACCCAGAATCACGTAGATTTCACCAAGTACATGACATTTGACTCTGGTTTTTATGCAGCTCTCTCAGCATATTGGGCTTTTCATGTCATTTAACGCCACTTACAGAGAAACGGTTGCAGTTATGTTTACCCAACAAATCCACATCATGGTTGAACTTAAAATAAAATTTAGTAGTAAAATACGCTCGTGATCAACGTAACATAAGAACAGAAAACATGACAAACGTCACCAACGTAACTTCAAAATAAACTACTAATCTATGACACTTTTATGACACACTATGCTGGGATAAAAACACAAGTAAACATACTTATGACATACTTTACCTCTTATGACATATTATACTATGACTTTTCATTTAACGCCACTTACCGTGAAACAGTCGTAGTCGGTAGTGTTTAGGCAACAAGTCCACATCATGGTTGAACTTTAAATAAGTTCAAAGAGTGATACCAGGTGTGAACAGGGCCTTGTTCCCATCACCACCTTCCTGCTGTTCTCTGGACTGAGGCAGCAGTTTGACGTCATGGTTACACTGACACCTAGAGGCCTGTGGTACACACTGCATATTATCCATGCGTTGGCTCTACTTCTGAGTAGAATCTATTTATTGCTGGTTTTTAGTATTTGCATGGGCTTTGTTGACAGTAAGAACAATTATGAAAAAATTGCCAGTTTTATTCGATAAATACTGTTGTCATAATAAAATATCTTTTCATAGGAAAGCTTATAATTGTTAACAAATGCTGTCCAAACACCTGAAGTGTTCTTATAGATGCATACAACTACTGAATTCAGTATTTCTTCTTCTAAATGATCAATAAGGAGATTTAATGATCATGAGCAAGTGGAATTAGTTAACAGGATAGTTTCTATGAGCATTGTTCAAAAACCCAACAATATTAAATATCAACACATCTCACATAACCACAATCGGCATCACGACATACTATGACTTTTTATTACATACTATATACCATGACTTTTTTCGACATAATAAACTATAAATCTTTTTTCGACAAATTACTATGACTTTTCTTTCGACACACTACACTATGACGTTTTTTTACTTTTTCCGACATGCTATACTTTTTTCTTTTCTTTTTTTACTTTTTTCGACATGCTATACTGTGACTTTTTTTTGACATATTATACTATAAATCTTTTTCAACATACTATACTATGAATTGTTTTCTGACATAATATACTATGACCTTTTTCTGACTTTTTTCTAACATACTTTACTATGATTTGTTTTCTGACTTTTTTTCCGACATGCTATACTTTTTTCTTTTTTTTTTTTACTTTTTACGACATACTATACTGTGACTTTTTTCAACATATTACTTTGACTTTTGACAAAAGTAAAAAAAGTCATCGTATAGTATGTCGACAAAAGAAAAATAAAGTCATAGTAAAGCATGTCGAAAAAGTAAAATAAAAACATAGTATAGTTTGTTGAAAAAAGTAAAAAAAAAAAAAGTCATAATATAGCATGTCGAAAAAGTAAATAAAACAGACATGGTATAGTATGTCGAAAAAAGTCATAAAAAAGTCATAATATAGCATGTTGAAAAAAGCATGTCGAAAAACGTAAAACAAAACCGTAGTATAGCATGTCAAAGAAAAGTCATAGTATAGTATGACAAAAAAATTAGTATAGTACGTCGAAAGAAACGTCATAGTTTAGTATGTCGAAAAAAGTAAAGAAAACGTCATAGTATATGTCGAAAAAATTAAAATAAGAAGATAGTATAGCATGTTGAAAAAGTAAAAAACGTCATAGTATAATATGTCAAGTAAAAACTGGCTCAACTCACCCCGCTCTCCCCTCGAGATCCTCTCCTCTGATGTCCTCTCTACCGGTCCGGTTCGGTCTCTCTGCTGGGTTGTCAAACAAGGTGCTCAACTCCCCCCCTCAAACAGGTTATAAAGGAGCACTAAAAACAAATAAAAAGTTGAATTAAAGACAATCAGCCGATATAATGTAGATCAGAATGACCCTTTAAATCACTATTTATTCCTCTACTTTAAATGGAAAATAGAAAGTCTGATAAATGTGCATTTAGAGGGAAAAGCCAACGAGACTCACCTCCATCAGTGGGACCTGTTGGTCGCCATGACCACGTTATCCTTGAATACAGGCGTTACGATAGGCCAGCCAATCAGACGCGAGTTGAGTCGGGACAGTCCAACACACAATAGAAATAAAAACTCTGATTTTCCATTTTCCTGTCCAACATTCAACAAATAGAAAAACAACTCCGAAATCTTAATTATACATTAATCTGACAAACGAAAAATACAAATTGAACTGACTGTTTCAAACTGATGGGATGGTGCAGCCATACATCCAGAAAGAGTTGCTAATAGTTTAAACTAAATATTAGCATCATTTACTCTCCGTTTTAGACGTTTCTCTGATATTGTAGCTCCAGAGCCTCCAATCCCAGTTACTCATCTGTAATGTCTGAGATCTGGATTCAGACAATAACACAGCAAGAGGACATTTAAGATGTGGAGCTTCAGCCCACTGCTAGCGGTAGCCTCCAGCTAACACCGTGACCTCATCATGACGTCATCACTAAAAGGGTCTATTAGCTGTGACTTGATCGCTGTTGTCTTTAATTCATTACTTTTTAGTTTGTATGCTATTTAAAAACCTGTTCGGCCTGTAAATCTATTTATGAACTAGTCTTAATCTGATGTGCACCAGCAGAAAGGTCCAATCCGTCCAGTTGACTCAATCTCCCCAAATATAGTCGTTTGTTGGAGATCCCAAATTAGTCCGGCTGAAATGATGCCTAAAATATGAGAATGTTTAAATTTGATGGGAAACTTCCTGTGATTTTCCATCTAAAAATAGAAGCAGAGTAATAACCAGACACAAAGAAGCAGAGCAGAGACGTCCCGTAGTGCTGATAATCATGCTTTATTAAATCAATAATTGGAGAAAAACTCAAGGAGGCTGCGAAAAATAGTCAACGCTACAACTCTAACTTCAATCAAACCAGAGTGCGGGGCGCCGCCACCGGGACCTCGCTTCTTTTCCATCCTCGTTCAAGCGCAGCGGCGGTTAGTTGGTTGTTTTTTCCGGCTGCGTTACGTCTGCTCGGCAGCGGCGGCGCCCAGCTTGACTGACTTCCTAAAAACTAACACACAACACAAACACGCTGCAGACCTCCGAGAGACAGCTCTGCCTCTGCAAACAAGCGCCGGACGGACTCTTTTTTTTACGTGATTGGCCAGGTTGATGGTACGACTGGAGAGCAACCGCGCCGGCGGTCGGTTTGCCAGAAGCAGAGCACAAAAACAAAAAGCTCAGGGAGTGCAGGCCGCTCGCACTGTGAGCATGTCATCAAAATGGCGGGTATGACATAATCGGTCAGAGCGCGAGGTCCAGTCGTCCTGCTTACATGAGGGTATATGCAAACAGCACTCAGGATCTCGCGCTCGTGTTCCAATGCAACAGCACCGCAGTGCTTTCCTCGTTCTGTCTCTGATTGAGTTAACGTCAACAGGGAGCCTCTCTACCTGCTGAGGCAATCTTAAGACTTCAACTTATTGTTGAGGCACATTGTTTAGTTTCTCGGTCTAACAGGGTATTCGTTCCTACCGGAACTTTCTCCTGTTAAACCTCTTTCAGTTTCACTTTGTTTCAGTTAATATTATTGTCATAAATAACAATGCATACATTTCCCCATAACCGTTAAATTCGGCTATATACATTATGTACATGTCACAGAAAAATGGATCAAAAATCCTAAAAGTCATCCAATATGGCACATTTTATAACAACTTTAGACTTTTAGTCTAGTTTGGCATAAATTAATGTCAAGATTGGTACAAAAATAGTTCATATTTACAAGAATCCAGATCTTTATCACGTATTTCAATTAATAAATAAAAAGGAAGGAAGTAGGGAAAAGGGGAAGATTGGATATTAGATTATTTTGCTTTTTACGCTGATCGAATGCTGATGTGAACGGTCGCCGTGTCGGATCCGAGCTCGTTGGACAGCCTCAGGGTGTAGGTTCCGGCGTCTTCCTCCTTCACCCCGGTGATGATGAGGGTGGTCAGGTCCTCCGTGGTCTCGATGTGGAAGCGTCCGCCGGCGGTCACCTCGATGGTTCGGCCGCTGCGGGACCACTGGATTTGTTTGGCGTCGCCGGAAAAGGCGCAGGTGACCGTCAGGACTTTTCCCGGCTCGATGCTTATGTCCTCCGGCAGAGCCTCGATCCTCGGAGCAGAACCTGGAAAAACGCCGTACGGGTACATCGGTGATCACAGAGCTTTTTAAAATTAAAATCTTGGTGGCCACAACGTTTCACAACCGCAAGTAAGGAATGCAGGAGAGCAAGCGTAGTGTTGCTAACTTCAAGCGATAGCATGCGTTTTCGGAGGGGTCACAGCGCAGTGTCAAACATTGTATGGCGCCCCTAGAGCAGTTATTTGGGGGTTCGGTGCCTTGCTCAAGGGCACCTTGACAATACTTGGTCTGTACGGGGACTTGAACCGGCGACCCTCCGGTTCCCAACCAAGTCCCCCACGGACTGCCGCCCCAAGAACAGGTAGGTACCCCAAACAGGCGGTAGACCAGCGACCCTCCTTGGACTGAGTTGGTAAAATTAAGTTTTCCTGTACTATATATTAAACAGAATATTAGAGAGGAAGTGACGAAGCTAAAGCAGAGCTACTGGTAAAACGCCAACAAGAACAGCGTTGGTTCGTTCAATCGTCGTCAATCTTACCGATCGCCCTGAACGAAGATCCCTCCATCATGTGGGAGGAGCTGCTGGAGCTCATGGCGTACGTCTCGGACGCCATGGAGGACATGCTGGACATGGACATGGTCTCGAACTTCATCTCGGCCGCCATGCTGCTCATGGAGCTGGACTCCATCATGGACGACATCATTGCTTGCTGGGCGGAGGAAGAGAAAGAGGACGAAGACTCCTCCATCGTGTGCATTTCTTTCTTCATCATCATGGACGAGCTCATTGTTGACGACGACGACTCCTTGTGACTCATCGCCATGGATCCTGATCCTGGTAGAGAAGGAGATGGTAAATATGTAAATCTTCAGAATGACTGAAGTTAAAGGGACTGTTAGTAACTTGTTCCACGTATAAATCATTGCTGGTCGGTGTCTCATGGTCGCTCGCGTGTGTCTACGCAGACTCAGACTCCAACACAAACTACACAGAAGCACCAAAACCTCTTGGTTGTATCTAGTGAAGCCCGTCTGTTAAACAGTGTTGGCCGCAGTCGGAGGACGCGGGGGAGAGCATGTGCGCACACTCCACCCTGCAGCAGAGTTAGTGTAGCTCTGAGAATATCTAGTGAATGTTCAGTGGACGTTTGGTCAGAAATAACTGCTGCAGCTCCTCCAGACCAGCAGAGGTTTCCCGTGTCTCGTGAAGTGACGGGGCTCCGCAGAGAGAAACGTTATCGTCTCCGGCCAAAACTCCGGCGTCTCCCCCGTTCCCTCCGGCCGCGGTCGGGAGGCCGAGGCGGGAAAAGCCACCACTAGGATCAGCAGTGATTGATGGAGAGACCTTGGTCTGGTCAGCTAACATTACTGCCAAGCAGCTGAACTCTAGAGTGATGCTGTGCTTTTAGCTGACGTGTGTCTCCTCACTGTGTTGAGTGATGCTCCTTCATGTCTATGTAGAGCGAGCACAAGGCCAGCAACAGGACGCTGACTTTAGGTGACTTAATGGACACAGGTGAAGCTGCTAACAAGACATTTAGGATTCTTACAAACAAGCCCTTTAAGGCTAAAGGTAGAAAATTAAAACTGTTCTGAAAACTTTAATGACGGACCGATGTTTCAGAGTCGGTGTGTAAGCGCGACTAACACAACGTGAGGTCGTATTTATTTATAAACGTGCAACAATTTCTAATGAAAAATATGGACGTGTGGTGCAAGGGACTAAATCTGCTTGGATACCTTTCAGTGCAACTTGCTGCTCACGGTAGGCTGTGATCTTCATGCGTATGGACTGGAACGCCTGTCCACTGAAGGAGAAGGAGGATTTGGACATCCCTCCCTCTGATGTCATCTCACAAGTGTACTCTCCCTGATCACCGTCTGCCAACTCGTGGATCAGAAGGCTGCAGGAGCCCTCAGAGTAGTGCATCTCAAAGCGGCTGCTCTGTGAAAGCCTCCTCCCGTTGACGTACCACACCACCTCCCTGACGCTGCTCTCGCAGGCACAGGACATCCTCACCGAGCCCTCTCTGGCCTCAGCCGTTAGCTGGCTCAGGATCTTGGGAGGTTTCGGGATTGGCGATTTTACGGTGGGTGGAGACGCAACCCTCTTGGGGGACATGATGGGAGGAGGAGATTTCATCCTCGGAGGTGATTTGATTCCCTCATGCTCTGGGGACTTCAAGGCCCTTGGTGATTTGATGCCTGAAGGCTCTGGTGACTTGATGCCTTTTGGTGATTTGATTCCTGCAGGTTCGGGAGATTTGACGCCTGTTGGTGATTTGATTCCTGCAGGTTCTGGAGACTTGATGCCTTTTGGTGATTTGATTCCTGCAGGTTCAGGAGATTTGACGCCTGTTGGTGATTTGATTCCTGCAGGTTCGGGAGATTTGAGCCTTTGGTGATTTGATTCCTGTTGGTGTGCAGGTTCGGGAGATTTGACCCTTTGGTGTTTGATCCTGCAGGTTCTGGAGATTTGACACCCAGAGGTGATTTTGCTTCAGGTTCAGGTGACTTCACTCTCTCTGGAGACTTGATTGGTGGTGGTGACTTGAGTCTGGGTTCAGGAGATTTTATACCCCTTGGTGACTTAACTCCTTCGGGTTCGGGTGACTTCACACTCGGAGCAGGAGACGTTACGCTTGGTTCAGGAGACTTGACACTCGGCGTTGGAGACTTGACACTCGGCGTTGGAGACGTTACGCTTGGAGCTGGTGATTTAACTGAAGGCTCAGGGGACTTGACGCTGGGGACGGGGGAAGTTATGGAAGGAGCAGGTGATGTGACTGAAGGCTCTGGTGACTTGACGCTGGGAGTGGGTGACTTTACAGACGGCTCAGGGGATTTGACGGCCTTGACCTCCTCTTTGGGAGCTGGTCTGCGGATGGTCAAGGTGAAGTGGGCCTCCTGCCTGCCTGCTGAGTTCTCTACCACCACCGTGTAACTGCCCTCATCGGAGAACGTCACAGAGGAGATCTCCATGCTGGACTTGTACTGAGTGGTGGTGACCTGGATGCGGTGAGATGAGACGATGGTTCTGCTCTCGTGCATCCACATTACAGTTGGTGCAGGCTCGCCGTCGATGTCACAGTAGAATCTGGCCGTCTCGCCCTCTGCAATAGTCACAGACTGGGGCTTGGTGAGGAATCTGGCGGGAAGGGAAGGCTTAACCTTGAGGACGGACACTTCCTCCTCAACAGCAGCAGAAGATGACTTCAGTTTAGATTCAGACGTGCTGCGTTTCCCAGTCAGAGAAAACTTTTCCGACGAGTAGGAGGAATCCGATGACAGGTATTCAGCAGAGGCATACTTGATGGATGAATCATACCTCTCAGCAGAGGAGTACCTCTCCGAGGAGGCAGCATACCTTTCACGTGTCTCGGTGAACTTAGACTTGCTCTCTTCCACCTCAAAGTGGGTCTCGGAAGCATAGCCAGCCTTGAAGTGGGTGGTGTGATAGTGGTCAATTCGGCTGACTTCAGGTACGCGTCCTTTGGGAGCTTCCTCATCCCTGCGGCGAGAGGAGAAGGTGGTGTAGCCGCCACCTGACACATCAAGGGTGGCGTAGTCGGAAGCTTCTCCCTTGGCGTTGGCGCATACGCAGCGGTATGTGCCGCTGTCCTCTTCCTGGCAGTCCAGAATAGCGATGGACAAAACACCACTCATGTTGGTGAAGATGTATTTCTCGCTGCTTTCAGAGATTGCACTTCCATTGTGGAACCACGTGACGTCGGCCTCTGGCTTGGTTTGGATGTTCAGGGTGAATTTGGTGTCTTGGCCGATTGGTATGCGATGAGATCGCATCCTGACGGTCACACGGGGAGCGTGGTCCAGACTGAACGGCATCTGGCTAACCGTCTGATATTTCCTCTCGGACTTCAGAGCGGCCTTTCTGGCCTCGTAGCGGGACATGATGTCAAAGCGGGCAGACCGCTCAAACCTGGAGGAGGAGCGGGATGACCTCTCAATGGACCTGATGGGGCTGGGAGAGCGGGGACGGGTCCTTTCAGGTGTGGGGGACCTCCTCACCACGACTTCTCCCTCTACTTCCACTGAAAGCCTGGCCCGTGACGGTCTGATCAGCTCTGAGACTGGACGCATGAGCTCGATGTAGGTGGGCGACAGCGACCTTCTCCTCCTCATAAACTGAGAAACAGTGCGTTTCTTCTTTGTCTCGCTAATCTCAACAGCCTCGTGCCTGGCCTCCAGCCTCCTCTCTTCAACTTCTACAGCACGCCGCTCAGTGCGGACCGGGCTTCTGGTAGGAGAGGCAGAAAAGCCGAGCTCCAGTTCATCCTCCAGCATCATTTTCTCCTCCTCTGTTCTCCTCGTGGACAGGTACTCGTCCACCGGCATCATCAGCTCCTCATCACTGAGGTCTCCCAGAGATCTCCTTCTGGATCTGAAGGACACCTCGGATTCGGGAGAAGGTGAACGGCGGGCGGGCCTGACAGTCTCCAAGTCATCCAGAGTGAGTTTTGGAATACGCCATCTTGGCCTGTACTGGTCGGTGATTCTAGGGAGGGGCATGACATAGAACTGCTCCCACCTGGACAGGCGAATACGCCTCTGCCTCTTCTGCACAATCCTCTCCCTCCTCTCTGGAATCTCGTACTGGTCTCTCAGCTTCCTGTACCACTTCATGTCGGAGAGAGGCACAAACTTTTTGATGGCTTTGTCCTCATCCAGGACTCTGGGATCATGAGCTACAGGCTCAGGGATCTCATAAGGCATGAAGATCCTCCTCTCCTCTTCCAGCTTCTTAGTCTCGGACTTCTCCACTCTGATGTCGAACTCGCCCTCAATGTTCTTGGTGCTCACTGCAGGCTTGTACATTTCTGCAGCAAATTTGAGTGCATCCTGGGCCGTGGGGTTGAAAGCTACGAGCTCCTCAGTGGCAGCAATTTGCAGAGCCATCTTGTTGGTCTTTTCAATTTGTTTCTGTACGTGTCTGTACTTCTCTTCCTCGCTCTTGTACTCTCTCCTGGTGTAGGTAAGGCGGTCCACCTTCAGTGTAGCCTGGCAGCTCACAGAGCCGGCAGAGTTGGTTGCAGTAACCTTATACACGCCGGAGTCCTCGAGCAGAGTATTTCTGATGTGCAAGACGTGGTAGTCAACGTCCTCCTGTATGACAACGACCTTGTGACCAAACTGTAGTGAATGACCGTCCTTCTGCCATTTCAGAGTAGGAGTTGGGATTCCTGAGACGCGGAGCTCAAAGCGCACGCTGTGTCCCTCAACGCAGTCGACATTAGCCAGCAGACGTTTGAACATGGGCCTCATAGTTTCCTCCGTTACAGGATGAGGTGTCACGGTGAGACGGGCCTGGCAGATGTCTTCTCCAAACTTGTTGTGGGCCATGACGGTGTATTCTGCATCATCGTCTACACTCAGGTTGTGGATAATCAACTGGTACAGACCCTTATCGCTGGTGAACGTGTACTTGCTGTCATCCTCGCCTGGCTTGATTTTCTCTCCATTCTTAAGCCATGTCACGTGAGGCTCCGGGTGCACGGTAATAGTGACACCGAAGCGCACATCTTCACCAATGTAGGCAGAGCGATTGTAGAGAGGCAGAGTAAACTCTGGCGGCCTCTGCAGGAGTTTAGTCTTGTCGACTCTCCTCCTCAGTTTCTTGATGGAGCGGCTGACGTAGTACTCTCTGATGCTCCTCACGGTCTCAACAAAGAGCTCTCCATAAGCACTGTCCTCGCCGTCATCGCTCACCACCTTGCATCTGTAAACGCCATCGTCACTCTCTTCAACATCCTTTACGTAGATGCTGGCAAAACCGTTGCTGTAAGTGATTTCATACTTGGCGCTTGCGTGGAGCTGACGGTTACCGTGGTACCATGTCACCTGAGTGCTCTTGTCATAGTTGGCGATGCTACAAGTGAATCTGACATAGCCACCTTCCTCAGCTGAGGCATGCATGACTGGACCACTGCGGATGCCATGGTACTCAGTTCCGATCTTCACTTTACCCACAGCCAATCCTCTCTGGTTCTTGAAGCCGCCACCATAGGCCACACGAGCTTCTGATACGATAGTATCTACCCTCTTTACTAGAGTCTGGTAGTACCGTCTGTGCCTCAGTGTCCGAATGATCTTGGTGCTGACGTTCTCAATCTTCATCTTGAGCCACGGGTGCTCCAGAGCCTCGTGGGCTGTCATACGGAGCTTCCTGTCTTTGACAAGAAGTCTGTCGATAAAGTCCATAGCCTCCAGGCTGATGTCCTTAAATGCCTCACTGTCAAAGATGTACTCACAGCTGGAGATGTTCTCAATCATCTTCGTAGTGGACTCTGCCCCAAACGGATTAAGGCCACTGAGCAAAACGTAAGCCATTACACCAACAGACCACATATCGGTGGCTGTTGTGATCAGGTCGTGACGGTGGATCTCAGGGGCGCAGTACTCCGGAGCTGTGAACAGCATTCTGATGTTTTCTCCTGGCACCAGCAGCCTGGCCTGGCCCATCTCAATGATCTTTATGTTGGTGCTTCTCCTTGTGGTGTAGATAATGTTGTCTGGGCGGATGTCAAAGTGGCCGAAGTTGTGGCTGTGCATGAACTTGAGGGCAGAGCAGACTTGTCTCAGGTAGCGGACAATCTCCTGCTCCGTAAGCTCAAAGTTGCAGGTGCCGAGGCGCTCGAAGATGTCAACTCCAGACATGAATTCAAAGATCAGGATGATCTCCTCCATGCTTTCAAAGTATTCGTGAAGGTAGATGATATTCTTGTGCCTCGCTACGTTGAGGGCTTCAATTTCTCTGAGAACCAACTCACGGTCGGTTCCTTTGACCTTGATGAACTTGGCCATGAAGGTCTTCTTTGTGGCAATCTCCGTGCAGCGGTGGACCACTCCGAACTGGCAGCGAGCAAGTTCCTCAGAGATGGTGTACTTGGAGGACAGCTCCTTCACCTTGTAGAACACAGCCTCCTCCTTAGTGACCTCTCTGGTTTCGTCCACTTCCTCGTCGTAGTTCCGAATCACAGACTTGTCTTCCTTTGTGGTGATGGGCTCTGTCGGCTCAGAAGGAGCGCTCAGGCCAAACTGGTTTTCGGCGATGACGCGGAACTGGTATTTGGTCTTTCCAAATATGTTGATGATGGTGATGCTGCAGTCGGCGGTCTGTCCAGCACGGATCCACCTGTCAGCAGTGGTGGGACACTTCTCCACAATGTAGTTAATGATGTCACTGCCACCATCGCTGACAGGCGGTTCCCAGGTCAAGGTGATGGAGTCCCGAGCAATGTCGGTGACAGCCAGTGCCTTTGGAGCTTCTGGTGTGTCGGCCACATTCACCTCGATGGTTTGCTTGTCTGTTCCGAACCTGTTCTTTGCGGTAATAATGTAGTAGCCGGTATCCTTCCTCTCCATTCCCTTCTGGAACACCAGGGAGGTGAAAGACCTGGTGGTGATGACTTGGTGATAAGGAGAGTTGGAGAGGATCTCCTGACCCTTCTGCCAAATGATTGCTGGCTCAGGCTTGCCAGAGATGGGGATCTTGATGGTGACGTGATCACCACGAACGGCTTGGACTGCTCCCATTCCCTGGAGCTCCTTGGGCAGGTGAATCTTAGCAGGAACTGGAACCAAAAAAAAACATTACATTAAGACATATTCCATCTAAGAAATTACACCTGCAGAGGACATCACTTTATGGATTATAGAAAACATTAATTATTTTTGCAAAGCCAAAATTATATCATTACCTTCAACCTCCAGGTTGGCTGTTGTAGAGATGGATCCTGAGGAGTTGGTTGCTCTGACTTGGTAAACTGTGGCATCGGTCTCATCAGCGGCAGTGATGACCAGCTGATAGTAGCCTCCCTTGAACTCCAGGGCCTTGATCTTGGTTCCATCTGCCTCGATCTCCTTTCCACTGCGGTACCATTTCACCAAAGGTTTGGGATGTCCTATCACCTGGTCATAGGAAAAATAACCAAGTTAAATAATTACTGAAAAAAATAACTCCAAACATAGACCTAATGGACTAGACGGAATGAAAGTGATGTTGATCTTCTCATCCTTCAACAACCTTGCGGAAAAAGTCCTGTGTTTGTTTGACCCTCCCACGTTTAGAGGACTTTCATGCTTGTTATACTCGTTATTATAAGAAAAAAAGATATAATATTTAAATGAAAGAATCCGAAAACTTTTCACAGACCCCCACAGATCTAGACCTTTCATTTATATCAACACAGCATGTGAATTCTTGAAAGCAAAATGCACTGTAGTTTAAATAAAAAGTACCTTGGTGACAAGGGTGGCATTGGCGTGGTATTTGACGGTCATGTCCCTGATCTCCTCCCTGAACGCCGGAGCACGAGGAGCCTGGTCCGACTTGGGGACGATGGGCGCTGAGATCTCGCTCCAGTCGCTCTCGCCGCCCATGTTCTCACACTTGACACGGAACTCGTACTCGAAGCCCTCGATCAAGCCTCTGACCTCAAAGCTGGTCTCCACCATCTTCTTAGAGGTGACCGACATCCACTTGTTCTGCTTCTTCTCGCGTTTCTCCAGGTAGTAGCTGGAGATTTTAGCTCCGCCGTCGCTGCTCGGAGGCTTCCAGCAGACGACGCAGGAGTCCTTGGTGGAGCTGATGATGAAGGGCTGTTGTGGGATGCCGGGTTTTTCTGAGAAATAAAACAGGGGATGTTACATATCTGTAAAGTTAGTCAATGCAATGTACCCACAGAACGGGCAAACAAAATATGTATGAACTTACCAAATGGACTCTTAACGATTACCACCGATGGGATCTCCAGAGACTCGCTGACTCCGTATTGGTTCTGGGCAGAGACTCTGAAGTAGTAGCCGGCGTTCTCAATCAGGTTGGGGACCCGGCAGGTGGTGCTGGAAACGGAGGAGGACACCAGGTGCCACTGCTCGCCTTCTTTGGCCTCACGTTTCTCCACAATGTAGTTGCTGATCATGGAGCCGCCGTCGTCCTTGGGAGCCTTCCAGCTGATGATAACTGAGCTCTTCAGCAGGCCGTCGACCACAACAGGGCCCTCAGGGATGCATGGTTTATCTGGACAAAACAAAAAATACTGATATTAACTACAAATATTCAGAACTCACAAATCGCCTTTAAATATGACACGCCTAATCAGATCTAATTGCAAACTGCATGTTTCTTATTCAATATTCAAGTATGCCCCGAGGGGCATCTTGTCCATTAATTATAGTGTTTGCAGGAGTTATTATTGACTTTCATATGAATTTTAACGATAATATAAATGTCTAGAAGGCTATATTGTTTAATATTTCTAGAGTTTGGTGCTGCTTCCTTGGGGTTACCTTGGATTTCAACACGGAGCGACGTGTCGATGGTTCCGTACACGTTGCTGAGCTGCACCTTGTAGCGGCCGGCGTTGGTCTTCCTCTGGGCGTTCCTCACCACCAGGTGGGTGTAGCTTTCAGTGTTTTCAATGATAACGTTCTCGGATGCGTTCAGAGGCTTCTTGCCGTAGAACCACATGATCTGGGGGATGGGGCGTCCGATGTAGACGACGTGGAGGCGGAGGCTGGTACCGGCCCCGGCGAAGTACTTCTCCTTCAGAGGGAAGCCGGGGTGGAACTGTGGCGCCGCCTGCAGGCGCAATTTGCCACTGGTCTCGATCTCTCCGGCTTCGTTGATGGCCCGGCAGGTGTACAGGCCCTCGTCCTCCTGCTCGTCCGTCAGGATGCTGAGCGAGTGGTTGCGGCCATCTGAGCTCATCTTGTACTTGCGACTCTGGATCAGCTCCTTGCCGTAGCGGTACCACTTGATCTCAGGCAGAGGTCTGCCGATGATGCCGCAGGTCAGAGTGCCGGACTCGCCGAGCTTGGTGGTCACGTCTTGGATCTCCTCCTTCAAAGCTGGAGCCTCACCAACTGCAGGAACATCAGCAAAGTTTGATTTAAATCTACATTTTTTCTGCTTTTTGCTGTGAAATGTGTGCAACATTCTTGCAATCCTGATACATATTAAATAAATCATCTAAATTTGACCATATGGCCTTAGTGTGGTACATGTGCCATGTCTTTTTAAATTAGAATTTAAGTGTAATGACAGTTGTCAGGGCATAAAATCATTGATCTGTTGATCTTTACCAATCAAGACTCCCTTGTCTAACAATGGCATGTTTAAATCAAAAAGTCTTTGGAGAATCGTGACACCTCTACCAATTAGCTGTGAGATTTATTTCGCTGCTGTGAGCGAACCCACTGATTCAACTGATATAAATATGAATAAATATCCCATTAATGCCTCCGTGACTTCTGTTTGATGGGATCTGAGTTCTACAGCAGCAGCTCACCGCTCAGCTTGGTCTTGATGCCCATGGGCGTGCGGCGAGGTCGGCTGAGTCCGGTCTCGTTCTCGGCAAAGATTCTGAACTCGTACTCGGTGGCCTCCATCAAGCCGCCCATGGTGAACTGGCGATCCTTGGAGCGCTCCTTGTTGCACTTCTTCCAGGCGCTCTCTCCGGACTGCCTGAACTCGATCCAGTAGCCCAGGATCTCCTTGCCGCCGTCGTGCTCCGGCCGGAGCCAGTGGATGGTGATGCAGTCTTTGGTGATGGAGATGATGTCGATCTCTCCTGGTTGGCTGGGTTTGTCTGTAAGGAGACAAAGACAAGGAGGAGATAAGTATTGTAGAAGTGATGCAAAAACGCCCTTCAGGTTTTACTTAGTTAAAGATTCAAGCCCTGAAGAGACGCAAAACCCAATTCGTTCTCCAAAAATCTTTGTGCAATTCTTGTGAGATGCTATATCGTTAAATTTTCATCAATGATTGGAAGTTTTGTGCAAATGCTCTACAAATATGACCCCAATCGACCGTATGGGGGCGCTATAACTACATGTCTACATCTTAGAAGTCATAACTCCTACGCGGTAAGTCCGATCTACACAAAACTTGGTACAAACATCCATCTCCATTCACTCTACAAAAAAGCCTTTCAAACTACTAAAGTCCGACCAAATTTTCTGTGGATCATTATTGGACTAAACTTATCAAGTTATCAAAAACTTGTTGATATCTCATTCCATTTGGAAGATATTGACTTATTGAACTTTAAAAGAGTGTGGCTCAGCATATCAGTAGAACTAACTCCACAACCGTTGGACCAATCATCACAAAACTTGCATCTGAAACATACCCTGAAAGTTTCATTCAAATTGACCACTAGGGGGCGCTACAAATGCAACAGATTTGGTTATAAATGAATGATCGGCTGTCCGATAGTTGGTTATCTTTAATGCAAAGAAAGGAAAGTGTCGAAGGTCTCGATCCCTCGCGACTTCTGATGATTTGTGTTGGCTTCAGAGTTGCCAAGTCCGTTTATTATGAGTGACTTTGGGCCGTTTTTGGAAGTGTGATATACAAGCATATTGTGCCGATCTGGTGAAATGCAAAAATGCAATTAAATGCATGCAATTGCCTCTCTCATATTGTGGTAGGAATGTAAGGTCGCTTGTTTACGTAGACCTGGTTGCTTGTTTCTCTCGCGAGATCTGGCAACATTGGGCTTGAACCCCAGAATCTCTATATTTCTATCTTGTTTTTTCAATGTCTTTCCTACTACGTAGTCTTACCGATGTATTCATGCAGAAATAGGCATCGTGTAACGTTAACTCACCAAATGGATCTTTGCAGACCACGGACTCTGAAGCGGGACCAGGCTCGCTCTGTCCAATGTCGTTCTGAGCCACCACCCTGAACATGTACTCTGCGTCGGGGATGAGACCGGTGACGTTGTACATGGTGGTAGTGATGTGGGTCTTGTTGTGTCGGACCCACTTCTCCGTCGACACCTCCCTCCTTTCCACGAAGTAACCTGTGACGCGGGAGCCTCCATCGTCCCGGGGCCGGGCCCAGGACAGAGACACCACGGTCTTGGTCACGTCCATGATCTCTGGTGGGTTGCTGGGAGGCTCTGGTGCGCCTGGAGGTAAAGCAAGTTGTTAGCCAACATATACACAATGCAACTTTTAACAAACATCAGTTGGGATTGGACATTTGAGAACTCACATAGCGGTGTTTTTGGCGTGACGGCCTCGTCAGATTTGAGAGATCTGCTGACGCCGAACTGGTTCTCGGCAGAAATCTTGAAGTGGTACTGCACATTCTCCTTCAGGCCCTTCACCACCAGAGAGGTCTCGGTAACACGGGAGTCAACTGTGCACCAGGCGGCCTTGGGTACCTCGCGCCTTTCCACAATGTATCCCAGAATGTCGGAGCCGCCATCATCTGACGGTGGCCTCCAGCTGACCCGGACCGATCTGGCCTGAATGTCGTCAAACTCCAGAGGGCCTTCTGGGATGTCAGGGCGACCGATCACCTTCACCTGGAGGGGAGAGGTATATAGAAAGCTAAGTTCCACCCAAACGTATTTTTGAATTTTACTTCTGTTACTGTTTTTCAGCTGCTGCCGTTAGGGGTCGCCACGTCGGATCATCTGAGATCTGATTTTATGATCCGCATATTTGTTTTGGTTTAGGTTGTACGCCAGACGTAAACTTCCCCACTCACAGCATGGGAGGGGATTCATGTTTTGATGGTGGGAGAAAACCGGAGTACCCGGAACAAACCCACACAACCACTGAGAGATCATGCAAACTCCACACAGAAAGGCCCTGCCCAGACCAGGGATCAAACCCGAGACCTTCTCGCTGTGATGAGACAGTGCCAACCGCTGCACTGCTGCCCAATTTTACTCCTGGTACTGAAGTACAGTTATCTGTAGGGTACTTTTGGGTTACATTTGGGTACTCTCCGATACCGAGTACCGATACGAGTACTTCTCTGAGCCTAAAGAGCCTCGTTAACAGCCAGCTGGAGGGTGTGAGCGACACACGGCAGGCTGGGGAGTCCCGCATACGAGGCGGTGCGCCGCCACCGGCTCTAGGTCGGCTTGGAAAGGCTCGGGGGGAAGGTGGCTCGTGGCCGCAGCTTTACAGCGCTCCCCGCCCGGACCTCAACGCACCGTGGACAAAGGGCTCGCTGATCCCGGTGCGACTGTCGACCGGGGCGGACTGTACTTAGTGCGCCCCAACCGCCAGGGCTCTGTTGCGATGTCGGCAACCCACCCGACACAGCTTGAAACACGGACCAAGGAGTCTAACGCACGAGCGAGTCAGAGGGTGCAAAACCCTGTGGCGCAATGTAAGTGAGGGCCGGCGCAACGCCATCTCACCGTTTCACCCGCACCGTCGGGGAGGTGAAGCGTGGGGACCCGAAAGACAGTGAAGAGAGGTTAACATCGCGCTGCTGTAAAGTGGTATCGTTGTACCGGTGCTGTTTTGCGAGTACAAGTACATGAGCACAGTATCGGACCCGATACCCGATACTGGTATCGGTGCATCCCTAGTTATCTGCAAGATGAGCAGCTCACCTTGATGTACACGGCCTTCCTGCCGCATTTGTTCTCCAGCACCAGGTCGTAGGTGCCGGTGTCGTCTTTGTGCGCCTCTTTGATGACCAGCTCGGTGATGTCATCGTAGGTGGCGATCATGGCCCGGTGGGAGATGTCACGGCCGTCCTTGGTCCACTTGCATGTCGGGATGGGTTTACCCTTGATGGGCACGGACAGACGAACGACTCCGCCCTGCCGCACCACGTAGCCCTCCTCGTATTTGCGATCGAGCTCGTAGTCGGGGTAATCTGAAGAAGACACAGATTTGTCAGTTAAATTTGGGAAATAAAAGAGAAAATGCATTTTAAATCAGTTGGTAAAAGCGTGATATTTTTAAATTTACCAAGCATTTCCTGGACTTTAACCACTCCAGGAATCTCAGCGGGCTCTCCGGAGCCACCAGCGTTGCAGGCGATGACCCTGAACTTGTACTCGGCGCCCTGGGGCATGTGGGTGAGGGTGTACTCGCTCATCTTGGTCGGCGTGGTGTTGCACAGCGTCCATTCCACCTGGTCCACTTTCTGCATCTCAATGAAGTAACCGGTGATGACAGACCCACCCTCCTCTTCAGGGGGCAGCCAGGCCAGAGAGACCGAAGTCCTGGTGGTGTCGGTGACGCGGGGCTCAACCGGAGGACCCGGAGGTTCTGTTCAACAACACAAAGACACTTCTGGTAAATACACTGACTCTAATTCAAAATAAGTGGTGAGGCTTTTTTGTGCAACGCATACCGATGGGATCCATGGCAACGGTGATGGCGGAGCTCTCGCTGGGTTTGCCAGCTCCTCTGGAGTTGATGGCGGTGACGCGGTGTTCGTACTCCAGGCCCTCGATCAGGCCAGAGGAGCGGTACCTGGTCATGGTGACGGGGTTCTTGTTGATCCTCATCCATCTGTCAGAGCGCGCCTCCTTACGTTCGATGATGTAGCCGGCGATGGTGGAGCCACCGTTGTCCTCGGGCGGTTGCCAGGTCAGGGTCATGCCCTCGTGGGTGACATCGAGCAACTCTGGCCTGCTTGGAGGTCCGGGGATAGCTACACAGGAAACAACAGATAGATGAATTAGAATTACAGAAGGGCAGACGATAACAGGGATTCACTGAACCTCTGCATCGCTGGAGCTTATATATTAAATATGAGCCTTCTCTGTACATGTATCAAGCATTTCTTTTTTTTACTTTATCGCAGTAATTCTTCAATAATAATTTGGTCTTAAAGTCACAATAATTCACTGATAGATGGAAGATGGGAAGTATGAACGTAAAGGTAGAAGCAAAGGGAGATGAAGGAAGGATGTTCTCCTCAGTGAGCATTATAAATGCATGGCACCAAAAGTATGGATGAAAATTAAATGAATAAATTACTCGATAAATTACTTAATACACCATTAAATGTACCAAAAGTATTATTAAAAATAAATGTAGGCATTAATTAATTGATAAAATGTGACATAAATTGATATTTCTGTTTTAATTTACCTCTTGATTTATTTAACTTTGTATTAATTCCCCTATTTATCTACTCTTCTATTTAATTTTCCTTTTTATTTATTAATTTATTTATTTATTTGTATTAACTTAAATGTATTTACTTTTATTCACTTAAATTTATTCATTTAATTTTGGTACATTTAATGGGATAATAATTTATTTATCAAGTAATTTATTAATTTTTATCACCTTAAATTCATTTATGTATTCATTTGTATTAACTTAAATTTATTTCTTTATTTATATTAACTTAAATTTATTTCTTCATTATTGC
>CAKAOH010023578.1:7815-62707 GCA_916701665.1 Sebastiscus tertius | reverse complement strand
TCATTTATTTATTAATATTAACGTAAATATATTTATTCATTTAAAATTTCTTTTAAAAAGTATTCATTATTTTTGGTAGACTTAATGCCATAATAATTTATCTATCAAGTGATTTATTCATTTTCTTTATTAACTTAAATTTATTTCTTTATTTCTTTATATTAACTTACTATTTTTAAATTTATTTATTCATTATTTTTGGTACATTTAATGGTATATTATTTTGTTTTTCGAGTAATTTATTTATCTATTTATTTTAGTAACTTAAATTTATTTATGCATTTATTTTGTATTCATTTAAAATACATTTTTAAATGTATTTATTTGTTATTTTTGGTACATTTTAATAGCTTATTAATTTGTTCATTGAGTAATTTATTCATTTATTTAGATTTTGGCTGGACTAGTGAGACCAAACAGAAATGTTTGTTGCCTCATGAAGCACACAGATAAATAACCAGATAGAGAACAGGAAGTACGGGAAGAGAAGAGAACGGGAAGAGAACTCACTCTTAGCACTCTTGCACTCCACCACCTCAGACTGCAGGAAGCCGCCAACGCCGAAGCGATTCATGGCGGCAACGCGGAACACGTACTCGGTTCCCTCGGAGAGTCTGGTGAACTTGAAGCAGGGTCGGGTCACCGACTCGGAGACAGTGATCCAACCGGGCCGGTGGGCGTCACGTTGCTCCACCACGTAGCCGCTGATGTTGGCGCCGCCGTCCTTCTCTGGAGGTTCCCAGCTGATCGTCACGGACACGCCGTCATTCTCCTCGATTTTCACCGGACCGACCGGGACGCCGGGTTTGTCTGGATGGACACAAGAAGATGACTGCTTTGTAAATAATCTGATCGGTTACGACATTTTTGGGTCTCCAATCAGACAAATTGCACGTCAACAGGCAATAACTTATCCGTGTATAACCTGCAGGAAGTCTCCTTACCAAGGATGATGACCTTGATGATCTCGGCCGCCGTGCCAACGGCGTTCTTCACCTCGAGCCTGTAGCTTCCAGTGTCGTTGATGGTGGTCTCGCGGATCTCGAGGTGGGTGAACTTCCCATTGCTGTCTATCTTGATGCGGTCCAGGCTGTCTTTCAGTTTGACGCCGCAGAAGAACCAGGAGCAGACGGGCTGCGGTTTGGCCTTGAAGGGGATGTTGAGGTCGATGGGTTTGCCGCGGTGCACGTGGACGATCTTCTGAGGGATGTTGCTCATGTCGATCTTGGGCATCACTGGAACACACAGGAAGTGATGTTCATTATATTTGAGTGATTTCTGTGAAGCTTTCCTGACTTGTCTGTTGTGTCATGATGTCGTCTTACCTTTGATGTCCTGGATGGCGACAGGTGTGACGGTGTCCATCGGCTCGCTAGCTCCCCTGCTGTTGGTGGCTCGGACCCTGAACAGGTACTGGTCGTTCTCCGTCAGCGACTGGATGGTGTGCTGGGACACCGAGGCCTTGACCGTTGCCACGGTACTCCACCTGTCCGTGCCCACCTTGCAGGCCTCGATGACGTAGCCCGTCAACCTGCTGCCGCCGTCGTGCATCGGCCTCTCCCAGTGCAGCGTGGCAGACGCCTTGGTGACGTCGACGACCTGGAGGTCCAGAGGCACCGACGGTACCTCGCACACCAGCACGGCCTCGGATGTCTCGCAGCCCTCGCCGACGCCGTAGATGTTCTCCGGCAGGACTCTGAAGAAGTAGTGCATTCCCTGCTCCAGACCGGTGATCCTGAACAGGGTCTTCCTGCACTCGGTGGTGACGGTCTTGTATGACTTCATGTTGGCGTCGCGCTTCTCCACGATGTAGTTGCTGACGTGAGCGCCGCCGTCGATGCTCGGGACGTCCCAGGTGATCACAACGGACTCCTTGGTGTAGTCCTTCACGTTCACAGAACCTGGAGGACCAGGAGTGTCTGCAGGAGAGAGACGAGTAGAGGAAGAGGAGATATTAGTTTTTACAAGAAGAACCGAACTAAAGCTGGTGAATATGAGACCTGGGATGACATACCGTAGACTTTGACCAGGATGGTGGCGGTCTTTTTGCCAGACGGGTTCTCTGCCTCCACAACATATTTTCCGGAGTCGTAGCGATTGACCTTCTCCACCATCAGTGAGGTGTAGCTATCGGTGGTCTCGATGTAGCCGCGGCTCTGCAGCTCCACTCCGGTCTTCCTCCAGGCCACGACTGGCGCTGGCCGGCCAGTGACAAATACGACCAGACGCAGGGTTCCCCCGGCGCGCAGACACACCGTCTTCTTCAGGTCTTCGGCCAGCTCCAGGTCGGGCATTTCTGAGCGGGTGGACAATAGTAAAGAGGAGAGTCATGCCGTGAAACAAGCTGGAACATGACGCTGATAAAAGCAAGAACTTTGTTTGGAAAACACAATTTATTTATTTATACATCTACATTTTACATGACAGAAAAAAGTATAAACTTTTAAGTGAGACCTGGATTGAGGTAATTACTGTATTAAATCTTCACCAACTCACCGATTCTCTCCAGCGGCTCGACCTCGGCACTCGGTTCGCTGAACTCTCCGGTGCCTTTGCTATTGATGGCGGCAACCCTGAACCTGTACTTCTTATTGGCTGCCAGGCCGGCAGCCACGTACTCGTTGGTCTTGAGGGCTTTGGCGGTGGCGCGGTACCACTGCTCGGTGCCCTCCTCCAGGATCTCCACCACGTAGCCGCTGACGTCTGAGCCGCCGTCGTACATGGGCCTGGTCCAGGTCATGCTGATGCTGTGCTTGGTTGTGTCTTTGATGCGAGGCGTTGATGGAGGAGCTGGGGTGTCTGGGAAGAGACAGCAAATGGAAAATCATTTTTCGGATCACCACGAGGATATAAAATAAAGTTTTAGCTCTAAAAAGTAACACCAGTTTTTGAAAATCAGACTGAATTGACGGTGAAACGTCTTACATGTGGGGTCTCTGCAGATGATGTACGGCGAGGCGTCGCTCGGCTGGCTGTCACCAGCAGCGTTTACTGCCGTCACTCTGAACTGGTACTCGCTTCCCTCCAGCAGGCCCGTGATCTTCAGACGGGTGTCGTAGATGGTGTAATTCTTATTCACCCGAGTCCACCTGGTCCAGAGAAGAAACGAAAAGGACAACTGTGAGAAACAGAGCGAGACGACAGTGAAAACTAAAATCTGTCCTTTTAATCAGGAAGTTGTTCCCACCTGGTGCTGCTCGTCTCTCGTTTGTCCACCAGGTAAGTTTTGATCTCGCTGCCTCCGTCGCTCTCGGGCTTAAGCCATTCGATGACGACGTGCTCCTTACCCACCGCCGTGACCTCCGGCGTGCCTGGCTGGGTTGTGATGGCTGAGGACGACGGGTGGGACAGGTCAGAGTCACGCCAACAAATCTACATCCTGTTTCTACTCATTTTTTGTAATTAATTTAACAGGAATGTCCTCTGTATGCCCAGATTATTATTAAACCTCCTCAGGTATAGTAGCTTACTGTAGGCGTTCCTGGCGATGATGGCTTCGGATTCCAGAGGAACTCCAGCTCCAAACTTGTTGACTCCTCGGACTCTGAAGATGTACTCGTTGTTCTTGATCAGCCTGCTGCTGACACACGACAGCGTCTTGCACTCGGTCTCCATGATGACCCAGTTGAGCCGGCTGGTCTCGCGACGCTCCACGATGTAATGGGAGACGATGTCTCCGCCGTCCTCCAGAGGAATCTTCCAGGACACCGTGCACTTCTCCTCCGTCACTCTGCTGATCTGGATCTTATCAGCCGGAGCTCCAGGAGTGTCTGAAAGACAGAAACACGGTCAGATCGGACAGTCCGGTGACACGTCTACCTACTGTTACTCTACTAAATGTCTTCTTATAGAACCCTTTCCTGTTAGTAACTATCTATTAGAGTCAACTGAGTGACACGTTATAGCCTCAGTGTTTAATGTTTTGTCTCGGCTGCTCACCCAGAACTTTAACGCTGACGGCAGCGGTCTTGATTCCGCTGGCGTTCTTGACGGTCAGGATGTATCTGCCCGTGTCGTATCTGTCGCAGCTCTTGATAACGGCCATGGCTCTGGTGGCGGTGTAGGTCAGCGAGTATTTCTCTCCGAGCTCCAACATCTTGTCGCCCTTCGACCAGTACACCGTGGGCTCTGGTTTACCGCCCACGGCACCGTCCAGGACCAGGTCGGAGCCGGCGGCGACAGTGACGGTCTCGCCTACCAGCTTGCTGTCCAGCTCAGCTCTTGGAGGAGCTGCAGCAAAGAAGAGACAATTAGATTCTATCTCAATAACTTTATACCTTACCTTACCTTAAACTTTATAACTTACAGTATTCATCTTTGCATGTGACGGGTCCGGTGGTCTCTGAGGGTGCGCTGTGGACGCCGGCGGCGTTCTTGGCGATGACGCGGTACTCGTAGGTCTCTCCGTCTCCCAGGTTGATGACGGTGAAGTAGTTCTCAGAGATGGTGGTGTAGTTGCACTTGAGCCAGCGGTTGTCGTCCCACTCGTCCGTGCTGTAGACTTTCCTCTCCACCACGTAGCCGACGATCTTGCTGCCGCCGTCGTTGAACGGCACAGTCCAGCACAAGGACACGGAGGAGCGGGTGATGTCCGTCACCTCGGGTTTACCGGGAGGATCTGGAGCAGGGAGGGAGGGGGAGCTCAGCTTTAATCACACAGCTTCATTAAGGTCTTTATGAGCTGATTTAACTGTTTTAGCTGAGCGAGGATTAACTGATTAACAGATTGATTGAATAATCAGTTGTTGGGGCCTTGGTCGAGCAAAAGCTTTTGTGTATTGGCAAGAATCTGGCGATACGATCAGGGCATAAATCCGTGTGCATAAAATGCATGAAAAACAGAAGATATTCAAAATGTGCCAGGAACGCCGTTGGGCACTTTCGTGCTCGGGCCCTAAAAACTGATTAAGTGTTTTTGAGAATCAAGACAGTATCACAAAACATACATAACATAATTCTTACACCCCTACAAACAAGCTGTCGTAAGTTTACATAGTGAAGACATAAATGTTTCCCTCACCAACAGGATTTAGCGCCACCACAGGCCTGGAAGCCTCGCTGGCCTTGCTGAATCCAGCGATGTTCATGGCGTACGTCCTGAACTGGTACTCCAGGCCCTCGATCAGGTTGGACACCTTGTACTGGCACTCCAGGCAGGGCAGCTTGTTCTCCCTCACCCACAGGATCGTATTCCTCTCCTTCTTCTCGATCCAGTAGCCAGTCACCTTGCTGCCGCCGTCGTCATATGGCAAGTCCCATTTGATGCTGATGGCGTTAGCGGACACAGATACCACATCTGGACGAGTTGGAGGACTTGGAGGAACTGTTGAAATGAAGTAGAGGCGAGAATAATTTGTAAATGTATTTACAAATAAACTTTGGAATCCATACATATAAAAACAGGACATTTACTTTTGAGCAGAACTTACTAAATGGATGTTCAATGACAACAGCAGCAGACTCGGTGGACTTGCTGACTCCAAACTTGTTTTCAGCGCACACTCTGAAGGTGTACTCCATATACTTGGTTAGGTGAGTCACTTTGATGGTGGTTCTCTGCACACTGGAGTTTACCACTTGCCAAGAGGCAGAGCCGGACTCTCGTTTTTCCACGATGTAGTTGGTGATGTCAGTGCCGCCATTGTCAGCTGGCTCGGACCAAGCCAGGCTGCAGGACTCGGAGGATACTTCGGAAATTTTCAGGGGGCCTGTGGGTGGAGTCGGTCTGCCAACGACAATCACGGTCACTGTGAACGTCTTCACGCCGGCAGCGTTCTCCAGGGTCAGGTAGTACTTGCCGCTGTCACTTCTCTTGCTGTCTCTCACCACCAAGGTGGTGCTCTCCTTTGTGGATTTGATGGCGACTCTGTCGGTCTCCTTCAGTTTCATCTCCTCTAGCTTCCAGGTGACCTTGGGTGCAGGTCTGCCGCTGATGGGGATGTCGATGGCGAAGGTGTTGGAGGCCTTGCAGGTGATGAGCTGGTTGGTGATGCTGCTGAGGTCAGCAGTCGGTTCGATGAGAGGCTCCTTAATGAGCACAGAGCTGAAGGTGCCCTGAGGCTCGCTGATTCCAGCATCGTTCTTGGCCTTGACTCTGAAGTCATACTCTGTGTTCTCAATCAGACCCTCCAACAGCATCTTCTGGGATTTGGTCTCTCCGCCAACAACCCATCTGTCGGTGCCTTTAGCTCTGAATTCAATGATGTAGCCTCTGATGCGGCTGCCTCCGTCATGCTCGGGCTTCAGCCACACCAGGGAAGCTGTGGAGTTGGTGGTGTCGACAACATCCAGTCTTTTGGGTGGTGCCGGTTCTTCTGTGGCGATGATGGGCTCCGACATCTCGTGAGGTTCTCCCTGGCCATACTGGTTTATGGCAATCACCCTGAACAGATATGGCACACCAATATCCAGACCAGTTACCCTGATCATCTGGCGAGAGCACTTGGTGCTGACCTCCTGCCAGGCAAGACGGCTGGCCTCGCGCTTATCCACGATGTAGTGGTGAATTCGGGATCCGCCGTCATTAGTGGGGGCATCCCACATAACTGTCAAGGCTCCGCGGATAACGTCTTTGAAGGTGATGGCTCCTGGCGGTCCGGGTGTGTCCAGCACTTTGACGGTGAATGTGATGGACTTGCGCCCGCTGTTGTTCTCCAGGGACAGGGTGTATTTGCCGGCTTCGTACCTGGTGCAACCCTCAATGGTTAGAATAGAGGAGGAATCTGTGGTGTTGATATCGCACATGACGGGCAGGTCACCATCTACCTTAGACCAGGTGGCGAGAGGAGCTGGTTTGCCGCGGAAGGCAACTTGGAGGGTGACAATGCCGCCATTCTTCACGATGTGAGTCTGCTTGAAGTTGGCGTCTAATTCGATCTCAGGAGACGTAAGTCTGTCCAGAGCCTGAACAGCGCTTGGCAACACCGAGGCTTCGCCCTCACCGGATCCGTTCACAGCACTGACCCTGAACTTGTAGAGCTCTCCAGGCACTAAGCCCTTGGCAGTGTAACTGGTGTGGATGCAGACCTGTTTGTTGACTCTGTGCCACTCCTCCAGACTGGCCTTGCACATGTCGATATTGTAGCCGATGATTTCCAAGCCGCCGTCGAAGACTGGCTTGGTCCACTCCAGGCTGACAGAGGACTTGGTGGAGTCTGTGACCTGATTGACAAGAAAAGAGTTTATAGTTTAATTTCTAATGTTCCCTTTTCTCTACATTCTGGTTTCCTACATTGAAGTTATTTTTTAGGTTTCTTCTGTACTGTAACTGATATATCTGACAACCCTGAGATAGACCTCAACACCTTTACATGAATGGTTCTTCTCTCACGATTCTATTTAGTGTTCCTGCAATCCTACCTTGATCAACGTCGGGGTACTGGGAGCACTGGTTGGTTCCCTGCATTTGAAGAGCCTGGATGTACTGCTGGCCGGTCCAATGCCGGCGCCATTTTCAGCCATGACGCGGAACTCGTACTCGTTGCCCTCAGTGAGGTTGGTGACGCGGTGTCTTAGCTCTGTGATGGGCCTCTTGGACGAAACCTTCACCCAACGCAGGCTCTTCTTCTCTCTCCTCTCAAGGATGTAGTGTTTGATCTCGTTGCCTCCGTCCGACCTTGGCCTGGTCCAGCACATGGTGATGCTGGTTCCAGTCACATGGGTGGCATCTGGGGTACCAGGGGCATCAGGAACAGCTAAAGGGAAGAGCAGAAAACATGTCAAGTTCCGTCAAAGTTCAAGTGCAATAGATTGGGTTAAGTTTTTAAGATTTGGTCGATATTTCAGGCAGAAAATCCCCATCCCCAAATCTACTTACTGTATTGCATCTGTGCAATAATGGGATCAGAGTCCAGTGGTTTGCCGACACCAAACTTGTTGACAGCAGAGATTCTGAACTGGTATTCATTGCCCTTGATGAGGTTGGTGGCATTGTAAGAACAGGCTTCGCATTTGGAGGTGACCAAGGCCCAGGAGATCCTGGATGTCTCCCTCTTCTCCACCACGTAGTGGGTGAGGGCAGAACAGCCGTCGTTCTCCGGCGGGTTCCACCACACGGTGCACTTCTCGGCCGTGATGCCGGTGAAACGGATGGGACCCTCAACAGGTCCAGGGGTATCTGCAGGGAAACAGAAGGTAGAGGTGTTTGGTCAGAAATAGGTTTGAAAATGTTTGTATCATACAGATATTGAAACATAATCGGCAGCGTTTACCAACCTTGCACTCTGACGTTGATATCAGCTTTCTTGGTACCGGAGCTGTTCTTGGCCTCTATGGTGTAGATGCCACGGTGGTTCCTGTCAGCATCACGAACAAAAACACTGCTGGTGCCAATACCGGTAGTAATCTCAATGTCATACATGGTCCTCTTGTCGATCTCTTTGCCGTCTTTATACCAGATGACCTGGGGGACGGGACGTCCGGTGATGCTGCAGCTGAGATTCACATTTTCACCGGCCCTCAGGGTGAGCACCTGGTCTGGAGACCACACGATCTCAGGAGAAACTGGAGATGCAAAGAGAACGAACAATTGATGTGAGAAAACCTACTATTTATGATAATCTGTCTATGCCTGTTTTTTCAAATTTGAAAATACTTACTGCTCTCGTCCTTGGTCATGATGTATCCGGAGGAGTTAGATGGTGGACTGACTGTACCCACAGCATTCCTGGCAATGACTCTGAATTCGAATCTGTCTCCAGCGGACAGACCGGTCACAGTGAACTGGGTCTCGCAGATATCAGTGAAGTTGCATCGCAGCCATTTGCCTCTACCTTGGCGCCTCTCCACACTGTAGGCCACAATTTTGCTGCCACCGTCCCTCTTGGGGATCTCCCACTGCAGGGTGACCGAGTCTCTGGTTACGTCGATGCAGGCAGGGTTGCCAGGTGGATCTAATTGAGAAGAGAAAGAAGCAATTTATCCAGAGTGCTTGGTTGTAAACTCCTGAAGTAATACAGCAGCAAACAGATCAACCTTTGCTTCAAATGTTTGCAACACTGAACACGCGCTGGACTTAGTTCTGTACTGGATGAACAAGATGAAACTGATATCAATCTTCTTATCTGACTGTTTCTGGGTAAGACCGCAAATAAAGAGTTAGACTGCTTCTATAAGCACAAAGCTGTTCCTCAACACAGTTAGATCGTGTACTTACCAACAGGGGAGATGGCGAGTGCATGTTTGCTCTGTTCACTAACAGGGCTGAGTCCGGCGCTGTTCTCAGCGTAGGCTCTGAAGGAGTACTCCAGACCCTCTATGAGACCGATGATCCTGTACTCTCTGTTGGTGATGATGATGGAGTTCACCTTCTGCCACAAGAGACTGTTCCTGTCCTTCTTTTCAACGTGATAGCCCAAAATGGGGGATCCTCCGTCGAATTCTGGAGCCTCCCACTTGATGCTCATACTGTCGCAGGTGATGTTGAAGGCCACCGGCTTTGCTGGAGGCCCTGGAGGTTTGTACTGGTGCTGGGCAACGATCTCTGAGGAGTTGAGTGCGTCACTGACTCCGTACTTGTTCTCTGCACGGACCCTGAACTGGTACTGAGATCCCTTGACCAGGTTGGGAATCTTGAAGCTGGTCCTGACAACGCTGGAGCAGACCATCTTCCAGTTGGCGTGGGATGTCTCACGTTTCTCTACGCTGTAGCAGGTGATCTCGCCGCCGCCGTCGTCCTTCGGCTCATCCCAGGATATGATGATACTCTGGGCTTGAATCTCATCGAAGCGGATGGGTCCAACGGGCACTGAGGGGGGTCCCAGAGTGGTTACATTAATGTCAAAGTAGTTCTTGATGGTTCTGTTATCCAGAACCAAGGTGTACTGGCCGGAATGCTCCTTCTTGGCTCCTCTGACTGTGACTGCAGTCTTGTTGTCAGTTGTCCTGAAGCGAACGTTCTCACTTTCCTTCAGAGGTAAGTTGTCCTTTAGCCAGCTGATTGCAGGTCTTGGTTTACCCTTGAAGGGCAACTCGATGTGGATCTTCTGACCAACGCGAACAGCAAGCTCTCCGTTGGGGTACTCACTGAGGATGGCCTCGGGCAGAATGATGAAGTCCATCACTGTGATCGGACCGATCAGAGAGAAGTCGCTATTGCCCTTCTCATTCTTAGCGAACACTCTGAAGTCCATGACGGCGTTCTCCTTGAGTCCCGTCACCTCACAGCTGAAGCGCTTGCATGTTGCTCCCAAAGTCCAGGTGGTCTCTTCCTGGGTTCTCTTCTCAATGATGTATTCAGTGATGTGGCTGCCACCATCATGGTCAGGTTTAGTCCACTGCAGGGTGACAGAGGTCTTTGTAGAGTCCGCCATCACCAGGTTTTTCACAGCTCCGGGAGTTTCCGTGGCTCTTACAGGCTCAGTGGTTTCACAGGTGTCGCCCACGCCGTACTCATTTTCAGCAGACACACGGAAGAAGTACGCTACGTTCTCCTCCAGGCCAGTCACCTTGTAAGTTGTGTTGGCACACTCGGCATTGATCACCGTGTAGGCCTTCATGGTGGAGGCCTTCTTCTCCACGATGTAATGAGTGACGGGGGAACCGCCCTCGATGAGAGGAGCCTCCCAGCTGAGGGTCAGCTTTCCTCTCGTCACGTTCTTGATCATCAGTTTCTGGCAGACAGCCGGACTGTCCAGGACCTTCAGGGAAACGGTGATTATCTTGGGTTCTCCCACGCCGTTCTCAATCTCCAGCAGGTACTTGCCGCGGTCGTCACGGGTGACCCTGGGGATGAGGAGTGTGGTGGTTCGCTCAGTGCTGGTGATGGTGTAGCGGTTGTCGCCGGCGATGTTGCGGTCGCCACGTCGCCATGTGACGTTGGGGGCGGGGCGTCCCTTCAGGGGGATAAACACTGTCACGTCACGGCCGGCCCTGGCTGTGTACTGGGTCGTCATGGGAACGTCCAAGTCCAAATCGGCCTCCTCTGTTGGAGAGAAGTAAGGCACAAACAGGAATGAATTATATTAATAATGACATACACCATCATCATCATAAACAAGACTTGTGACCTGTGTCAATATCATAGAGGGATCTATATGAATACAAACCCAAGATATCTTTGGCTTGCACAGGCTGGTACATTTTGATGTCTTCTCCTTTGCCCTTGCAGTTGACAGCGGAGACTCTGAAGAAGTAATAGGTTCCAGGTTTGAGGTGAGACACCACATACTCGCAGGTCTTGACCTTAGGGTTGATGGTCACCCATTCCTTTTCCTCTGAGTTCATCTGGTCTAACATGTAGTGAGTGACTTCACTGCCGCCGTCATAGAGGGGCTTCTCCCAGCTGAGGGTGATGGAGGTCTTCGTGGAATCAACCACACACAGCTTGGATGGCTCACCGGGCAGATCTGGAGAAGACAAAACAGCGTAACTGTTGTCAGTGGTTCCATGTGAAGCCCTTAACGATAACACGGTGATGCTAAGTGATAATTAAAAGCATACCGATAGGGTCGTAGGCCTTGTAGAGCTCAGAAGCCTCGGAGTAGTTTCCTGCTCCGGCCTTGTTGACGGCACAAACTCTGTACTGGTACTCGCTGTTCTCCACCAGGTTGGTGACTTTCTGCCTAGTGTCCCTGATGGTGCCCTTCACCACCTGGCCAAAAAAGAATGAATGTTATGATGCTTAAACAAGCCGCTTCTTTTACACTTAGGTACTAAATTTGTAAAGATAGGTCAGCCAACAAACCTTAAACCACTGCAGACTCTTCTTCTCCCTCTTCTCCAGGTAGTAGCCGTCGAGGTCACTGCCTCCATCCAATGCTGGTCTTTCCCAAACCACTGTCATGGTGGACTTGGTGATAATGGTCACATTAGGCTTGGATGGCTCGCTAGGAGCAACTGTACAAAATCAAAATGATCAGGTTAGAAGAAGGCTAGATTGAGTCAGTAGTTGTGAATAACGGTGAGTTTATTCCGTTTGCTTACCAAATGCGTTCTTGGCGATTATAGGTTCAGACTCCAGCGGGTCTCCGATGCCGTACTTGTTGACTCCACGGACTCTGAATATGTACTCGTTGCCCTGGATGAGTCTGGGCACGTTGATAATGCAGTCGACCAGTTTCTCTGAGACGATGGACCACATGACCCTCCTGGTCTCCCTCTTTTCCACAATATAATGCGTTACCATGGCACCACCCTCATCAGCAGGCGGGGACCACATGATGGTGATGTTGTCGGCCGTCACCTTCTTAAACTGAATCTCTCCAGCGGGGGGGCCTGGCTTGTCTGGATAGAGGGACGACACAATCATACGAGTGAGGGTCTATTACTGTATACAAGATAACATGCAAGGCAAAATCCCTGACATGTTTTAAAATAATATCTGAATACCTTGAATGAGCAGCCTGACGATGGCGCACGCAGATCCCAGGGAGTTCTTCACCTTGACCTCGTAGGTTCCAGAGTTCAGACGAGTGGTGTCCTTCAGGAACACACTGGTGGACTCGAATGTGTGTTTGAAAGAGAGCTGGTTGGTAGGCTCGAGCTCTCTGCCGTCCTTAAACCACTCAATAATGGGAGCAGGTTTGGCTGTGATGTTAAACTTGAGCTCCACGTTAGATTCAGCCATGTACTTGACCTCGCTGAAGTACTCTTGAGGTATTTCAATATCTGGGGCACCTGGATGATAAACCAAACAGACAGACATCAAATTCTGATCCATCATATGTGATAGTGTATTTCCATAATGTGATTTAGAGTTTCACAAAAAACTCCATAGCGTGTCCAAAAGCCAAAACCAAAAGAGACTCACCATAGGTGTCCACGCATGTGGCTGGTCCAGCGGTCACGGACGGGTTGCTCACTGAGCCGACGGCATTCTTGGCCATTACTCTGAACTCGTACGTCTCGTCCTGGGTCAGGCCAGTCACAGTGTAGCGGGTGTCCGTGACGTTGGTGAGGTTGGTCTTGGACCACCTGGCACCGACAGCCTCTCTCTTCTCAATCAAGTAACCGGTGATCGGGGATCCGCCGTCGAAGTTGGGTTTCTCCCAGACCAGGCTAATGGAGTGCTTGGTGATGTCATTTATACGCAAGTTGATGGGTGGCTCTGTAGGGAACAGACAGTGAGAACTCATTATAGGACAACTGTTGCTGATTTCCTTGACTTTTACAGAAAGGTTTTGACATTCCACTCACCGCAGGCATCAATAGCCAGCACTGCATCAGACACCTGGCTGAAGGCACTGATTCCAGCAGCGTTCTCTGCTGCCACTTTGAACTCATAAATAAGTCCAGCATTGATGTTGGTGACCTTGAAGTGCGTAGCGCGGATCACCATTTTGTTGGCTCTCTGCCAAAGGAGGCTGTTCCTGTCTTTCATCTGGAGATGGTAGCCAAACACATGGCTGCCGCCATCTGACTTAGGCTCCTTCCAGGCTACGGTGATGGTCTCCCTGGTGACAGCACTGATCTCTGGAGTTGATGGAGCTTCAGGAATAGCTTGGGGGTAAGAGTCAGAGTTGAAGGTTGTTAACATCGTGAAAAAGAGTAGAAAAAATAGATAAAAGAGGGAAGCAAAACAAAAACCACTTACTGTAAGGAAGGTTGACAGCGACAGTTGGTGAGTCAATGTGCTCGCTGATTCCATATCTGTTCTCAGCCCTGATTCTGAACTGGTACTCCAGGCCGGTGGTCAGCTTCATGATCTTCATGGTGCAGCGGGCCACAGCAGAAGACACATCCATCCAGTTGGCTGTGGTGGTCTCTCTCTTCTGGATGATGTAGTTGGTGATGGGGCTGCCACCTTCATACGCCGGTGGGAACCAATTCAGGCTCACGCTGTCCTCTGAGACATCAAACAGCTCTACAGGTCCAACTGGGGCACTGGGGCGGTCCAGAACCATAATATTTACAAAGGATTTGGTGGTTCCACTGGAGTTGGAGGCAGTGATGTCGTAGCGTCCCGAGTCTCCGGCAACGCTCTCGCGCAAAGTGATCTTGATGCTGTCAGGGGTGACTTCAGAGTTGAACCTCATGGTTGACTTGAGCAGCACGTTGTCCTTGCACAGAGAGACTTTAGGCATAGGCCGGCCCGTCAGTGGGATCTCACACTTGAGGCTGGAGCCGGCTCTAACATACACCGTGTTGTGGGGGAAGTCCTTCATGTTGATCTCAGGAGGTTCTGGAGCAAAAACGTAACAAAGAGTTACAGCAAGGGAAACTGGGTGTAACTTTGTGTAATTTGACTTTGTTATTTCCTGGTTATATGCAATAATTACAAGTAGGGATGCACCGATACCAGTATCAGTCCGATACTGTGCTCATGTACTCGTGCTCGCAAAACGGCTCCGATACAGCGGTACCGATACCACTTTACGGTGGCGTGACGTTAACCTCTCATTTTTCAGATCCTCACGCTCGACCTGCCGACCGGTGGTGTGCCGGACCCCGCTGGCCAGGATCCCACCTCAGCTGACGCGCACCGGCTCTCACTTTCATTGTGCCACAGGGTTTTGCTTGCACCCTCTGACTTGGGCGAGCGTAAGACTCCTTGGTCCGTGTTTCAAGACGGGTCGGGTGGGTTGCCGACATCACCGCAGACCCCCGGTGCCTTTTACTTGGGCCGAGCCCCGATCTGGCAGCACAACGCGATTGTGGTGCACTGAGGACAGTCCGCCCAGGGAGCAGGGGCACCCGTCCCTCCTCGGCGGGGAGAGAGGGCGCAGCGAGCCCTTTGTCCATGGTGCGGCGAGGTCCCGCTGTAAAGCTGCGGCTGCGAGCCAACTTCGCCCCGAGCCTTTCCAAGCCGACTTAGAGCCGGTCGCGGCGCACCGCCTCGTATGCGGGACTCCCCACCCTGCTGTGTGTCGCTCACACCCTCCAGCTCGCTGTTAACGAGGGTCTTTAGGCTCAGAGAAGTACTCGTATCGGTATTCGATATCGGCGAGTACCCATATATAAGTACTTGTACTTGTACTTGGTCTGAAAAAAAGGTTGTATCGGTGCATCCCTAATTACAAGTAATGGATGTTGGTTTATTCTGTTGTTTGCATTTCTTAGTCTTTACTAATCACATTGTTGAATCTGGTCATTCTGATCTGTAACTTACCGAGCTGGTCTTTGACCACCACTGGGGTGAGCATTTCGATAACATCACTGAAACCAGCGTGGTTCTCTGCTCTGACTCTGAAGAAGTACTCAGCGTTCTCCCTCAGACCAGACACTGTGAAGTGGACGAACTTGGTCACACCACACTTAACCCATTTCTCCTGGCCATTCTCCAGAGCTTCCACCAGGTACCCGGTAATTCTGCTGCCTCCGTCGTGTTCTGGTTTGGCCCAGGCCAAAGACACACTCTCCTTGGTTACATCAGTCACACCCAGCTTTGGTGGTGGGCTTGGTTTTTCTGGAGAAAAAAGTACATCACGTGTTTTATTTAAACAATCTGGTATTATCTTTTGCATAACAATAAGAATCTATAATGTTACCGACTTAAAATTCAATACCTGTGATCTTGGTTCCTTCTTTGGTCTCAGCAGAAACACCGACGCCGTACTCGTTCTCGCCTGTCACTCTGAAGTAGTAGACTCCTCCCTCCTGCAGGTCGGTCACCTTGTGAGTCAGTCTGTGGCATGTGTCAGTCAACCTGGTCCAGCCTTTCTTGCTGGCCTCGCGGATATCAACAAGGTAGTTCTTGACTGGTCCTCCTCCCTCATTCTCAGGAGTGTCCCAGGTTACAGAAGCAGAGGTCCTGGACACGTCCTTGACCTCTACACGGGCAGGAGGTCCGGGGGAATCTAAGACTCTGACGTTGAGTGTCAAGGAGGAGGTTCCAGCTACACTGGACAAGGTGATGGTGTATTTGCCAGAGTCGTTGCGAGTTGCCTTCTCTAAGGTGATGGAGGTGAAGGTGTCTGTGGTGTCAATGACAGCACGAACTCTAAGGTCGATGTCGGGCTTACTCCAACTGACGGCGGGGATGGGTTTGCCTCTGAAGGGTACTGTCATGGTGAATGAGCTCCCATCCTTCACAATAAGAGTCTTCCTCATTTCATTGCTGATTTCAAAGACTGGCTCCTCCACTCTTTCTTTGGCCACCTGCTTGTCTGATTCAGGACTGGGCTCACTGGCTCCAATCTTGTTAATGGACTTGACAACAAACACATATTCGACCCCAGGTGTCAATCCCACCACTGTAAACTCTGTGTTCTTGGTATTCTGGACTCCAACCATCCATTCATCATCTGCAGTATTCCTGTATTTGACTCTGTAACCAGTCACAGGTGATCCACCGTCAAATAGGGGCTTATTCCACGACAGGGTGACCGTGGTCTTTGTAGAGTCGATGATCTTAGGCTTAGCAGGAGGTGAAGGCAGGAACAGTGGGTCTTCAGCCTTTACGAGTGCGCAAGGGTTGCTGGGAGCACTGAGGCCGGCAGAGTTCTCTGCAAACACTCTGTACTCGTACTCACAGCCCTCACGAAGGCGCGAGGCTTTGACTCTGAGGTCATAAACGGGTTTCTTGTTGACACGGCACCAGCGAAGGCCAGTCTTCTCTCGCTTTTCAATGACATAGCCAGCGATACTGCTGCCACCATCAGAAACTGGTCTTTCCCAACAGATGGTCATTGCCTCACTAGTAACTGAAGTGACCTGAACATTAGTGGGAGCTGCAGACACAGTGAACGGATCCATGGCCTTTGCTGGCTCACTCTCCAGGGCTTCACCATCCCCATATTTGTTGACTCCCCTGACTCTAAAGATGTACTCATTTCCTTTGAGCAGCTTGGTCACTTTACAGGTGGTCGCCTTCATGTCACCATAGACGAGAGTCCAGGCGAGGCGACTGGTCTCGCGTTTCTCCACAATGTAGTGCATGATTTCAGCACCGCCGTTCTCCTGAGGGGGTCCCCACGTTATGGTGCATTTCTCAGCTGTGAGGCCAGACACCGCCAATGGTCCTGAGGAAGGTCCAGGCCGGTCCAGAACTTTACAGTTGATAGCCACAGACCTGGTTCCTGCCACATTGTGCAAGGTCAGGACATACTGGCCAGAGTCCCTCCTGATAGCGTCTCTGACGATCAAAGTGGTTGCAAAGTTGGTGGAGGTGATTTCACACCTGGCCTTGGCCTCAATCTCCTTTCCATCCTTAGACCAGGAGACAACTGGGAGTGGACGGCCTGTGATTTCAGCATCAATTCGGAAGACCTCTCCAGCCTTAACGACAACCAGCTGTCTGAGCTTATCTTCCAGGATAATAGTGGGAGGGTCTACATCATCCTTGACTGTGACGGGACCAGTGCTCTCTGAGGGAGCACTCAACAGCTCTGCAGAATTCTTAGCAATGACATGGAAGTCATATTGGACATCTTCTGTGAGGCCTGTGACATCAAAGTAGGTGTCTTGCAGGTTGGTAAAATTGCATTTCAGCCAGCGGCCATTGGGAAGTTCTTTACGCTCCACGATGTAGCCAGTTATCTTTACTCCGGCATCATACTCTGGCTTCTCCCAAAAGAGGGAAACTGAGGTCCTGGTAATGTTGGTGACTCTAAGGTTATGCGGAGATTCACATGGATCCCTGGCTGCAACGGGGTCGCTGGCCTTAGAGCATGGACCAATTCCAGCAATATTCTCAGCGTAGACTCTGAACTGATACTGCAGGCCTTCTTCAATGCCTGTCATCTTAAACTGGTTCTCAGCCAGCAGACCTCTGTTGACCTTGGTCCATAGGATGCTGCTGTGCTCTTTGCTTTCAATGTGATAACCAATTACAGGGCTGCCACCATCACTGGCTGGTCTGCCCCACACCACAAGCATGCCATACTTGGTGGCATGGGAAACATGGACGTTGGTAGGAGAGCCAGGAGGCTCGAAGGGATACTGAGCAACAACAGGAGTAGAGTCAATGGAAGAACTCTTGCCATAACGGTTCTCGGCTGCAATACGGAACTGATACTCTGTTCCCTGAGTGAGACGAGACACCTTGATTGATGTCCTGGCTACTGTGGCTGAGACAATCTGCCACGAGGTTGTGGTAGTGTCTCTCTTCTCCACCACGTAGTTGTTGATTTGGCATCCACCGTCATAGATTGGAGGATCCCAAGACAGAGAGATGAAGTCAGCGCTCACCTCATCCATCTTAATGTTGCTGGGTGGGCCAGGTTTGTCCAGGATTATAACAGAAATTTCAGCCGTCTTGGTGCCAACTGAGTTTGTCAGAGTGATCACGTACTTCCCGACATCGTCCTTGGTTGCATCCTTTATGACAATCTTGGATGAGGTCTTGGAAGTAAGGACATTTACCCTGGTTGTCTGTTTAAGCACCTGGCCATCCTTCTTCCAGGACACCTCGGGATGAGGTCTGCCTCTGAAGGGAACATCAATCTTCAGGTCATCTCCTGCTTTTACACTGTATGTGTCGTACACCAGGCTGATGATGGGCTCCATCGTGATGTCCTTCACCACCACAGGGTTAGCCAGAGGCTTGGCATCACTCCTGCCCTTATCATTCACAGCAGTCACCCTGAAGGAGTATTCCTCTCCTGTTATGAGTCCACCAATAGTAGCTTCCAGTGCTTTGACTTCACTGCACACGGTCCATTTGTCATCTCCCTTGGCCTGCATCTCCACAATAAAGTTTGTAATCTTGCTGCCTCCGTCATGCTCAGGCTTCTCCCAGGCAAGAGAGACGGTATGACGAGTCACGTCGACCAGGACAACCTTACCAGGAGGCAAAGGAGCCTCAGCCACCTTGACTTGATCTGTGGAGGCAGGCAGACCTACTCCCAGCTCATTCACAGCCAACACGCGGAAATAGTACCGGCCTCCCCCCTGCAGGTCAGAAATAATGTACGAGTTCCTCACGCAGTTGGTGCAAACACTGGTGAAAGCCATTCTCTTCTGTTCTCTCTTCTCCACAATGTAGTGTGATATCTTAGCCCCACCATCGATGAGAGGAGGCTCCCAGGAGAGAGAGACAGAAGATCTCTTCACATCCTTGACCCCGAGGTTGGTCGGAGCGCTGGGGGAGTCTAGAACTCTGACATTGATGAAGGCTGATTTAGAACCGCTGAGGTTCTCAAGGGTCAGCACATATTTGCCAGTGTCGAATCTATCGACATTCTCAATCACCAGCATTGTGTAAGAGCTTGTGACTTCAATCTGGGCACGCTCGTTCAAAGTGCCGTCAGCCTTTGACCATCTGACCTCAGGTTCAGGCTTTCCCCTGATTGTCACAAACAGACGCAAGCTGGCGGTGGCACGGACATTGACCATCTTCCTCAGATCAGCATCTAGTTCAATTTCAGGAGCCTCCAGCCTCTCCGCAGCGATCACAGAACCAGGTAGGTCCACATGATCTCCTACGCCCTCGCAGTTAATGGCGCAGATGCGGAAGTTGTACTCTGCATTCTCCTTCAGATGCTTTACGGTGTAGTGAGTGGCCTGAACACCACTGTGTGGCGTGGAAGTGATCCATTCATCATTTGCTGCCTCCTTCATTTCAACAACATATCCGCTGATCTGTGCTCCACCATCATAGATAGGCCTGGTCCAGGTCAGAGAGACTGTGGTGCTCGAATGGCCGGTGACTTTGGGGTTATTTGGAGCTCCTGGTGGATAAATGGCATCACAGGCTTTGATGTATTCAGACGCTGCACTAGGCTTCCCCACACCAGCGGCATTTTCAGCTGAGATCCTGAATTCATAATAGTGGCCCTCTGTGAGGCCAGCGCATCTGAATCTCAGGTCACTCAGTCTCTTCTTGTTGCACTTAGTCCATCTGATGCCCTCCTTATCACGTTTTTCAAGGACATATCCTTCAATCTCAGCTCCTCCGTTATGCTCTGGCCTCTCCCACGTAAGCACTATGGAGTCCCTGGTGATAGCGCTGGGCTCCGGGATGGAGGGGGCACTGGGAGTAGTGAAAGAGTTACGAGCAATAACGGGCTCAGATTCCAAAGGCTCGCCAACGCCATATTTATTCACAGCAGTAACTCTGAAGATGTATTCATTGCCAGGCAGCAGTTTTGTGATCTTGTAGCTGATGGCCTGGATCTTGGGCTCAACCATGGTCCATGACAAACGACTGGTCTCTCTCTTCTCAATGATGTAGTGAGAGATGCTGGCTCCGCCGTCATGCGAGGGATGGTTCCAGTGCAGGTAACATTTCTCAGATGTGACCCCTTTGACTTCTAGAGGGCCATCTGGAGGACCGGGTCTATCCAGAACTTTAACATTCACTGGGATCATCTTGACTCCCCCAACATTGACAAGTTTGAGGTAAAAGTGGCCACCATCCACTCTGATGCAATCCTTGACTGTCAGGATGGTACTTGTGAGTGTGGTCTTGACCTCCATTCTCGGCGTGGCTTTGTCAATCTCCTTTCCGTCCTTCAGCCAAACGACTTCGGGAAGAGGCTTGCCAGTGTAGTCGGCATCAATGACGAATGTCTCGCCAGCACTAACAACAGTCAGATCCTTGAATTTAGAATCCAGGGTGGCCTCTGGAGCCACAATTTCATCTTTGGCAGTAATTTCTCCAGTGCCCTGAGAAGGACGGCTGGAAATGCCAGCAGCATTCCTGGCAATGACTCTGTACTCGTAAACGCAGTCCTCAGTCAGGCCGGTGAGTGTGAACTGAGTACCGATGATGTTGGTGAAGCTGGCCTTCATCCAGCGGGTATCTGGATGTTTCTTCCTCTCGATCAGATAGCCAGTGATTGGAGCGCCGCCGTCATACTGAGGCTTGGTCCACTGAAGCGTCACATGATTTCTGGTGATATCAATGGCCTCGGGAGTTCCTGGTGGGTCACAGGGGTCCCTGGCTACTGTGCTCTCAGAGACCTTGCTAGCTGTGCTGAGTCCAGCAATGTTTTCAGCATAAACTCTGAATTCATACTCGATGCCTTCTTCCAGCTCTGTAGTCTTGAAACGTGTATCTGGGATTAGAAGCTTGTTGAGTTTAGTCCACAGGAGACTGTTCTTCTCCTTTCTGTCGAGGTGATAGCCTATGATGGGGCTGCCTCCGTTGTTGGTGGGAGGTTTCCACTCAACGACCATGCTTTCCTTGGTTGCGGCGGAAACAGCTGGTGTTCCCGGGGCAGCAGGCTCACTGAATGGATACTGAGCGATAACATTCGAAGAAACAATGGCAGAACTCTTTCCATATCTATTCTCAGCAGAAACTCTGAATTGATACTCAGTTCCGGTCTTCAAGTTGGTGACTTTGATGGTCGTCCTGGCAATGGTAGCAGACACGATCTGCCACGCTGTAGTGGTGGTATCTCTCTTCTCCACGATGTAGTTGTTGATCTGACAGCCTCCGGTGTACTCTGGTGGCTCCCAGGAGAGATTGACATAATTAGAGCTCACCTCCTCGATCTTGATAGGGCCTGTGGGTGGGCCGGGCTTTTCGAGAATAATGACAGTGATCTCCTCCGTGGCTGCTCCGATACCGCTGGTGGCTGTGATGGTGTATTTCCCAGAGTCTTCCTTATTTGCATCCTTGATGCACAGCTTCGTAGATGACGGTGTGCTGGATACATTTAGTCTTGTTGTCTCCTTAAGAGCATACCCATCCTTCTTCCATTCAACCTTGGGAACAGGGCGTCCAATCACTGGAATATCAATCTTCAGATCCTCACCCTGCTGTAAACTGTAGGTGTTGAATGTCATCTTGAATCCGGGCAAGATAGTTACATCTTTAGCAGTGACCGGTGCAGCCAGAGGCCTGGGGTCACTCCTGCCCTTCTCATTGAAAGCCGACACTCTGAACAGATACTCATGGCCTTTACTTAGGCCTGTGACGGTGCCCTCACAGGTTTTGGCTGTGGCGGCCACCACCCATTCCTCTGAACCCACCGGCTGCATCTCAATGTAGTAGCCCATGATCCTGCTTCCTCCATCGTGGACTGGCTTCTCCCAGGAGAAGGAGGCAGAGGTTTTGGTAACTTCAGTCAAAGTGACCTTACCTACTGGTAGCGGAGGCTCAGAGGTCTTAACTGAGTCTTCCATCTCAGCTGGTTGTCCCACGCCAAACTCATTCTCCGCTAAGACTCTGAAGTAGTAGATAGTTCCCTCAGTGAGGCCTGTAATACGGTAACTTGTCTTTGTGCACTTGTTGTCCACATTAGAGTAAACTATCCTGGTAGACTCGCGCTTTTCCACTAGGTAATTCGTAATTCTTGCACCACCATCAATAAGAGGAGGCTCCCAGGTCAGAGTGACACTTTCCCTCTTGATGTCTTTCACTGTCAGATTCAGAGGGGCCCCGGGAGTGTCCAGAACTTTAACAGAGACAAAGGCTGATTTGGTGCCGGCGCTATTTTCCAAGTTGAGGATGTATTTTCCAGCATCGTATTTGTCACAGATGTCGACGGAGAGCTGTGTGTATTCGTCACTAGTGTCTATCTGAGCTTTAATGGGCAGTACTCCACCCTGCTTGGCCCAGCTGATCTCAGGAGTAGGATGGCCCTTGAATGGAATGCAGATTCTCATCGAGCCTCCTGCGCGGACAACTATTCCCTTCCTGAGCTCTGAATCCAGAATCATCTCTGGGGGATCAAGCTTATCCAAAGGTTTCACGACTCCCTCGATCTCGGTGGGCTCACCAACACCCAGCTTATTGATGGCACATATGCGCATCTTGTATTCCTGGTGCTCTGTCAACTTGGTGATGGTAAACTTGGTGGCATTAACTCCGGAAGGTGGGGTACATATGCTCCACTCCTCCTCATCAGCTTTAGTAATTTCTACAGCGTATCCTTGAATCTCACAACCACCATCATAGATAGGCCGGTGCCAGGACAGACTGACGGTATCTTTAGTTATGTTGACCACATGGGCATTGGAGGGACAGCCCGGTTCAAACATAGGGTCACAGGCTTTGAGGTAGGGAGTAGCTGGGCTTGGCTGACCAACTCCAGCTACATTTTCAGCTGATACCCTGAATTCGTATTCATGGTCCTCAGTCAGTCCTGTTACTCTGAAACGCAAGTCCGTCACTCTGCGTTTGTTGCACTTGGTCCACCTCACACCGGCTCGGTCTCTCTTCTCAACGATGTAACCAGCGATCTCACTGCCTCCGGTGGTCTTAGGGCGGTTCCAACAGACAGTCATGGAGTCCCTGGTGATGTTAGTGATCTCAAGCTCCTGAGGTGGGCCAGGGGTTACGAATGGATTTCTCATGATAACTGGCACTGATTCAAGAGGCTCGCCCATGTCGTATTTGTTGACAGCCATGACTCTGAAGATGTACTCATTGCCCTTCAACAGTTTGGTAACCTTGAACATGGTAGCTCCACAGTCACCGGAGACAACGGTCCATGCCAGGCGGCTGGTTTCTCTCTTCTGAATGACGTAGTGAGAAATGCTAGCACCTCCATCGTGCCTGGGGGGCAGCCATGACAGTGAGCACTTCTCCTCAGTGACATTGCTGACGGTAAGAGGTCCCTCTGGGGGGCCTGGTCTGTCCAGGACCTTCACACTGAACGGGACGGTCTTAGATCCAGCCACATTAGTCAGAACCAGTGTGTACTGTCCACCATCCACTCTGATGGCATCCTTCACAATGAGCAAAGCCTTAAAATCTGTGTTTTTGATTTCAGCTCTTGCCGAGTTTTCAACTTCAACATTTCCCTTGAACCACTGGGCTGTGGGGATGGGCTTTCCTTCCACACTGGCCTCCAGATTGAAAGTGTCTCCAGCATTGACAACAATGGTCTGGTTGTATATAGGATCCGTCTCACACTTGGGTGTCTCAACTTCATCCTTGGCTGTGATGGATCCTGTGCTCTCGGAGGGCTTGCTGACAGCACCGGCTGCGTTCCTCGCAATTACTCTGAAATCATATTTACTGTCTTCTGCCAAGCCAGTAACTGTGAATTCAAGTTCAATGATGTTTGCAAAGCTGGCCTTCATCCACTTTCCTTCGGGAAGGTCACGTTTCTCCACTACATAGCCAGTGATTAAGCTTCCACCGTCATACTCTGGAGGGGTCCACCTAAGCTTCACTGAGTGCCTGGACACAATCACAGCCTCAGGACGGCCAGGAGGATAACACGGGTCACGGGCTACATAAACCTCAGACACTTTGCTGCATTTTCCGATGCCGACTATATTCTCAGCATAGACTCTGTACTCGTACTCAATGCCTTCCTCAAGAGGAGCAGATTTGAACCTGCAGTCTTGGATGAGCATTTTGTTGATCTTGGTCCAGAGGATACTATTCTTCTCCTTTCTCTCCAGATGGTAGCCCAAAATGGCACTGCCTCCATCGGATGGGGGTTTGTGCCACTCAACGACCATATAGTCTTTAGAGTATAAAGACACAAATGGTGTTCCTGGTGGGCCGGGCTCCTGGAATGGATACTGTGCCACAACAGGCACTGAATCAATTGCATAACTCTTTCCATATCTATTCTCAGCATAGATTCTGAACTGGTATTCAGAGCCCGTCTTCAGATTGCTCACTTTCAGCGTGGTTCTGGCCACGGTGGCAGATACGACCACCCAGTTGGTTGTCGTCGTGTCTCTCTTCTCAACCACATAGTTGGAGATTGGGCAGCCACCTGTATACGTAGGAGGTTCCCAGTTAAGAGTCATACTCTCAGCACTGATATCCTCCAATTTGACAGGTCCTGTTGGTGGGCCTGGTTTGTCCAGGGTAATCACCTCAATAGTGGCATCCTTGGAACCCAGGGGACTGGTGACATTGATGCTGTACATGCCTCCATCCTCTTTGGTAGCATCCTTTATGGAGAGAGTGGTGTGACGTGCTGCGTTGATGACATTGACTCTGGTGGTCTGCTTAAGGGCCGCTCCATCCTTGGTCCAAGTGATGGTTGGCTTTGGATGACCGGCAACTGGGACCTCTATCTTGAGGTCATACCCCACCTGGACACTGTAGGTGCTCGTTTGGGGTCTAACAGCAGGCTCGATCACAAGGTCCTTAGCTACAACTGATTGAACCAGTTGTCTGGGGTCACTTTTGCCCTTGTCATTTACAGCACTAACTCTGAACTGGTACTCCTCTCCCTTGAGTAGATTTGACACTACAGTCTCCAGTGCTTTCCCACTAGCGCACACAGACCAAACTTCACTGTCCTTAGGTGAAAGTTCAACTTCATAGTAACTGATCCTACTGCCACCATCGTGTTCAGGCTTCTGCCAGGCGAGAGTTACAGTGCTACTAGTGACGTCAACAACACTGACTTTGCCAGGTGGCTGAGGCTTCTCAGATATCTTAATTGGTTGTAGAGTTTTAGCAGGGGCACCCACACCATATTCATTTTCAGCCAGGACTCTGAAGAAGAAGATTCCACCCTCTGGGAGAGGTTCAACCTTCCATGACATCTTGTTGCAGGTGGTAATGGGAGAATAAACTTTCCTGGTGCTCTCACGCTTCTCAACAATGTAATGCTTAATCTTTGAGCCGCCATCCAGGATTGGAGGCTCCCATGTGAGACTGACAGAATTCTTGGTGATCTCTTTCACCAAGAAGTTAGCCGGTGCACCAGGTGAGTCCAGGACTCTGACACTGATGAAGACTGACTTCACTCCGCTGGCGTTCTCTGCAGTCAGGGTGTACTTGCCGGTGTCAAATCTGTCAACGTTCTCAATGACAAGTAAAGCATAGCTGCCTGTATTGTCAATCATGGCAGTCTCCTTAATCTCACCCTCAGCCTTGCCCCATTTCACCTCAGGAGCTGGACGACCTCTCACAGGAACATACAGCCTGAGAGTGCTTGCTGCTCTAATGTTGATCATCTTTCTCATATCGTTATCCAGGTCAAGATCAGGAGCCTCGAGTTTCTCCTCCATAAGAATTTTTCCTGGAATATCAGCATGTTCCCCAACGCCAACTTTGTTGATGGCGCACACTCTGAATTGGTATTCGTGCTTCTCCAGAAGCCTTTTCACCGTAAACTTGGTGTCTGTGATTCCAGTTGGAGGAGTGCACATAAACCACTCATCAGTTGCAGTATTACAGGCCTCAACAATGTAAGCCTGAATCTCACAGCCACCATCATAGATAGGTTTGCCCCATGTCAGGGAGACAGTGGACCTAGATGTGTCCACCACTTTGGGGTTGTTTGGTGGGCCTGCTTTGAAGATGGGATCCAATGCTTTGTAGTATACTGTTGCTGCACTAGGTGTGCCAACACCTCCGGCATTTTCAGCAGCAACTCTGAATTCATAGCTGTGGTTTTCTAGGAGTCCTGTCACTCTGAAGCGCAGCTCACTCACTGTGCGCTTGTTGCACCTGGTCCATCTCACACCATCCTTGTCACGTTTCTCAACGACGTATCCGTAGATAGCGCTGCCACCGTCATTAGTTGGTCTCTCCCAGGTCACCACCATGGAGTCTTTGGTGATTGTGGAGACTTCTACCTCTGTTGGTGAGCTGGGAGCAACAAATGGATTTTTGGCAATCATCGCCTCAGATTCCAAAGGCTCACCAACTCCGTATTTGTTGACTGGAATCACTCTGAAGATGTACTCATTACCAGGAAGAAGTTTTGTGATCTTCAGGTTCAGTGTCTGAACTTTTTGTTCAACTACAGTCCAAACTAGTCGGCTGGTTTCCCTCCTCTCAATGATGTAATGGGAAACATCGCTACCTCCATCTTGCAGGGGAGTTTTCCAGGCAATGGAGCATTTCTCACTGGTGACCCCATAGATGGAGATAGGGCCTTCGGGTGGACCTGGTCTGTCCAGGACCTTGACGTTAATGTTAACAGATTTCTCTCCTCCAACATTCTTTACCAGCAAAGTGTACTGACCTCCATCCACACGGATAGCTTCTTTAACAACTAGACAAGCTGTAAAATCTGTGTTCTTGAGCTCTAGGCGTGCTGCTTCGGCAATCTCTTTGCCCTCCTTCAGCCAGTGTACCGTGGGCACAGGCTTACCATAGAAAGCAGCCTCGAGCCTGAATGTCTCTCCAGCATTTACTACCACAGCCTGGGAGTACTTAGCTTCTAAGTCAATCTTGGGCGGATCCACCTCATCCTTAGCAGTGATGGATCCAGTAGAATCAGAGGGCGCACTGAAGACACTTGCTGAATTCCTGGCGATGACACGGAACTCATAAATCTGATCTTCAGTAAGTCCGGTGACGACAAATTCAGTTTCAATAACGTTGGCGAAACTGGCCTTCATCCAGCGGCCAGATCCCTCCTTCTTCTCAACCACGTAGCCTGTGATCTTGATGCCGCCATCATACTCAGGTTTGGTCCATCTGAGTGTCACTTGGTTTCTTGTCACAATGACAGCCTCTGGTTTTCCTGGTCTGTCACAGGGATCTCTGGCCACTTGCATTTCACTCAGTTTGCTGGCTTTGCTGAGACCAACAATATTCTCAGCATAGACTCTGAACTCATAGTCGATACCCTCCTCGAGGGCAACAACCTTAAATCTGGTCTCTGGGATGAGTTGTTTGTTCTGTTTCACCCACAGTATGCTGTTTCTCTCTTTGAGCTCCAAGTGGTAACCAAGAATCTTGCTTCCACCGTCACTGCTGGGTTTCTCCCACACAACCACCATGCTCTCCTTAGTGGCTGACTGGACCACAACAGAACGTGGCGAGCCGGGGACTTCGAACGGATACTGAGCAACAATGCTATCAGAGAGCAGGACTGAGGACTTGCCATATCTATTCTCTGCAGCAATCCTAAACTGGTACTCGATTCCAGTCTTCAGACGAGCTGCCTTGATGGTGGATCTGGCCACTGTAGCTGACACAATCTGCCAGTTAGTGGTGGATGTGTCTCTCTTCTCAACAATGTAATTGTTGATGGAGCAACCGCCATCATACTCTGGTGGATTCCAGGACAGGACCACGCTGTCAGCAGTGACTTCATCCAGCTTGATTGGGCCGCTTGGAGGACCAGGTTTGTCTAGAACAACCACACTGATGTCTGTAGATGCCTCTCCAACTGCGTTGGTCAGTTTGATAGTGTATGTGCCCACATCATCTCTGCAAGCCTCTTTAATAACCAAGAGAAGGTTTTTGTCTGTGGCTTCAGCATTAACTCTTGTTGTCTCCTTGAGAACAACGCCATCTTTGAGCCAAGTTGCTGTAGCCTTGGGACAGGCAGCATATGGTACATCCATCTTCAGATCATCTCCTGCTAGCACACTGAATGTGCTGAAAACCAGTTTGAAGGTTGGTGAGATGACGAGGTCTTTAGCCACCACAGGCATGCTGAGAGGACGTGAATCACTAACCCCCTTTTCGTTGGCGGCTGAGATACGGAACATGTACTCCTCTCCCTGTGTAAGGCCAGTTACAACAGCCGTATTGGTCTTCACCACCATGACCTGGGTCCACTTCTCACTACCTTTACCCTGCATCTCAACAATATAGCCTGTGATTCTGCTGCCACCATCATGGTCAGGCTTTTCCCAAGTTAGTGTGACGCTGGAGCTTGTAACTTCAAGAAGGGACACTTTGCCTGGTGGTAGAGGCTTCTCTGACACTTTAACTGGTTCAACAGTCTCCGTAGGGAGTCCAATGCCATATTCGTTCTCAGCCAGGATTCTAAAGAAGTACATCTTTCCCTCCTCCAGGTCTCCGACTTTCCAACTAGACTTGTGGCAGCTGGCGCAGACTGTTGAATAGGCCTTTCTGGTTGACTCACGCTTCTCCACAATGTAGCTGCGGACTCTGGAGCCGCCATCGATGAGGGGTGCATCCCAAACAATGGAAACTGAATCTTTAGTGACCTCCCTGACAAACAGATTCTGAGGTGCTCCAGGAGTATCTAGCACCCTGACGTTAACAAAGGCTGTCTTGCTTCCTGAGGCATTCTCTACAGTCACCAGGTATTTACCTGCATCAAACCTGTCAACATTGTCTACCTGGAGAGTGGTGAACGATGAGGTGATTTCAATGTTAGCTCGGTCCAGGGATTCTCCATGCTCTCTTGACCATTTAACTTCAGGTACTGGTCTGCCTTTAATAGGAACAAAGAGTCTGAGTGTGCTACAGGCTCTGATGCAGACCACCTTACGAAGCTCTGCTCCAAGTTCAATTTCTGGAGGAAGCAATCTGTCTTCAGCCTTTGGGGTTCCAGGAACAGCAGCCGGCTCTCCCACGCCCTCACAATTAGTGGCACAGATGTTTACTTTGTATTCTTGGTTTTCCTTCAAGCTGGTAATGGTGAAGGACGTGGCTGTCCATCCCTTCTTGGGCGTGTGTATTGTCCACTCATCCTCCTCAGGCAGGCAGGTCTCCACAATGTAACCGGTGATTTCAGAACCACCATCGTAGACGGGCTTGTTCCAGGCGAGGGTGATGGAAGACTTGGTTGTGTCCAGCACTCTGGGGTTTCCTGGAGGTCCAGGCTGGAAGATGGTGTCTACGGCTTTGTAGAATGGACTGGAAGGACTAGGCTGGCTTAGACCAGCATTATTCTCAGCAAAAACTCTGAATTCATACTCATGTCCTGGTGTGAGGCCAGAGGCCTTGAAGCGCAGGTCAGTTACAGTCCTCTTGTTGCATTTCACCCAGCGCAGGCCAGTCTTATCCCGTCTCTCAATTATGTAGGTGTTTAATCTGCTGCCTCCGTCGTGTTCAGGGCGCTCCCAGCAGACGACCATGGAGTCCCTGGTAATGATGGTGACTTCGGGCTGCTGTGGTGGGTCGCTGGGGACATAAGGGTTGGCACAGATGACCGGTTCAGACTCCAGGGGCTCACCCACGCCATACTTGTTAACAGCCATGACTCTGAATACGTATTCATTGCCCTTCAGAAGCTTAGTGACCTTGAATCTGTTAGCCTGAAGTTCTGTGGCCACATTTGTCCACGCCAACCTACTGGTCTCTCGCCTCTGAATGATAAAGTACTCGATTTTTGCACCGCCATCATGTGTTGGATGGAGCCAGTTAAGGACACATTTCTCAGCGGTGACGTCAGTAACAGAGAGGGAGTCCGGCGGTCCAGGTCTGTCAAGCACCTTGACGTTGAACGTGAACTTGGCAAAGCCGCCGGGATTGCTTGCAGTCAGAGTAAAAGCACCTCCATCCTTCCTCAGGGAATCTTTGTTCATTAGAGTGGTGTGGAAGTCAGTTGTCTTTATCTCCAGCTTGGCTGTATCCTCAAGCTCTTTTCCTTCCTTGGTCCACACCAGAGATGGGAGTGGTCTGCCAGTCACATTAGCCTCCAGCTTGAACACCTCTCCTGCCATGACGACAACATTGCTGCTATACGATGAGTCGACGTCAAGCCTGGGCTCTTCGATGTCATCTCTGCATGTGATTGCCTCTGAAGGCTGGGACGGAGCACTAACAGCACCGGCTGAGTTTCTAGCAAACACTCGGAATTCGTAAGTTGCATCTTCGATCAGACCGCTGACCGTGTAGATGGTTTCTAGGATGTTGTTAAAGTTGGCTTTGAGCCAGCGTCCATTGGGCATCTCTCTCCTCTCTACTGTGTATCCGGTGATGGAAAATCCACCATCTCCCTCTGGTTTGGTCCATGACACCGTCACCTCATGTCTGGTGACGTTCAGTGCCACGGGCCTGCCCGGCTGGTCGACTGGGTCCAAAGCATACATAGGCTCAGAGGGTTTGCTTGGTTTGCTGAGACCGGCCATGTTTTCAGCAGTGACACGGTGTTCGTACGCAATGCCATCAACGAGGCCTGTTGATTTGAAGATATTTCCGACAACGAGAGCTTTGCTGACCCTCTGCCACAGAATGCTGTTTTTCTCTTTTCTGTCCACATGATAGCCGAGGATGGCACTGCCTCCGTCAGAGGAAGGCTCATTCCAGCTCAGAGTCATCGCATCTTTGTTGAAAGACGTGACCGCAGGAATGCCCGGCTGGCCTGGCACATCAAATGGATATGCGGCCACCACTGGCTCGGAGACAATGCACGGTCCGATGCCATATCTGTTCTGGGCCTTGACACGGAACTGATATTGGGTTCCAGTGTTGAGTCGGGCTGCCTTGAATGTGGTGCGGATCACTGTGGCTGCCAGCTCCATCCAGGAAGTACCGATAGTCTCCCGCATCTCAACAATGTAGTTGTTGATGGGAACACCTCCATCATGCTCCGGTGCCTCCCAGGACATGAGGACATAATCACACGACACCTCGTCCAGCTTGATGGGACCGGTGGGAGGACCTGGAATGTCGTGGACTAGGACTGTGATCGTCTCTGTCACTGTACCCAGCATGTTCTTTCCAGTCATGGAATACTGGCCTGCGTCTTTCCTCTTGATCTCATTGATGTTGAGGATAGTTGATGTTGCCGTGGTTTCGACGTTGATTCTTTGCGTCTCCTTGAGCACTATGTCTCCCTTCTTCCAGGAAACCACAGGTCTGGGTTTGCCGAGCACCGGAATCTCCACCTTGACACGGTCCCCTGCTTTGGCAATGACTGTCATCTGGTAGACGCCACGCAGGTCAAAGGAAGGAGCGGAAGTCTGCTCTTTGATCACAGCAGGCCTGCTCTCACGTGGGTCGCTCCTGCCTGATGCGTTGACAGCTATTATGCGGAAGGTATATTCTGCGCCCTCAATCAGATCTGTGACGGTGTAGTCCAGAGCCTTGATGGTGGTCACATGGACCCACTGGTCAGTGTCCTTCTTCTGGGCCTCAATAACATATCCAGTGATCAAGCTGCCACCATCATGCAAGGGTTTGGTCCACGCCAGGCTGGCACTGTCATTAGTCACGTCTGTGACATACAAGTTCTCTGGTGTAGAGGGCGCCTGGGACGCCCTGATTGGCTGAGGGCTTTCAGCAGGCTCACCTACGCCCAGGTCATTCTCAGCGGAGATACGGAAGTAGTAGTAAGCTCCCTCCTCCAGGTCTTGAAACTTGTAGGAACACTTCTGCCACGTAGTGCTAAGCACTGTGTAGGCCTTCTTGGTGGCCGCTCTCTTTTCAATAATGTAGTTGTGAATCTTAGAACCACCGTCGATTATGGGGATTTCCCACTGGAGGGTGATGCTGTTCTTAGTGATCTCTCTGGGCTTGACATTGACTGGCGGTCCGGGCGTGTCCAAAACCTTCACGTTAACAAAGCCGGTCTTCTTTCCAGCAACATTCTCAAGACACAGGTTGTACTTTCCAGCATCGTATCTGGTGCAGTCAGGAATAACCAGCAGAGTGTAGGACTCGGTGGTGTCGATGTGTGCTCGTGTTTTCAGATTGGTGTCATCTTTGCTCCAGGTTACTTCAGGAACAGGACGACCCCTGATGGGAACAAACATGCGGATCGAAGCACGAACCCGGACCACCAGGGTCCTCCTGAGTTCAGCGTCCAGCTCATAGTCCGGCAGCGACTCCTGGTCCACCAGTTCAGTCACTTTCTCGACCTCTGCGGGCTCGCCAACTCCCTCAGAGTTTGCAGCGGAGACTCTGAAGTGGTATTTGCCTCCTTTTTGAAGTTTACCAATAACATATTCAGTAGCTTTCAGTGGATACTGTGTCTCCACCTCCCAGTCATCATGCCCCTCCTTTTTGTACTCAACAAAATATCCATCGACTTCAAGACCACCATCGTAGTGGGGTCGGCCCCAGGCAAAGGAAGCTGTGGTTTTCGTGGTGTCTGTAATTCTGGCGTTGGATGGAGGACCAGGTGGATCTAATAAACAAGAAAAACAGGAGTTTAAAAAAGTGAATGGGGGTGCTTGATGTGAACTTTCCTGTTTTAAAATGTAATTCAGAATAAAGCGACGAGTCCAGTTTTACTTACACACAATGTCCTTGGTCATCGCAGGTTGCGATGGCTCACTTGGCTCCCCGAATCCAGCCTTGTTCTCAGCGGTGACTCTAAACTCGTACTCTATTCCCTCACTCAGGCCTTGCACCTTAAAGCGGAGGTCAGGGACCGTCCTCTTAGAGGCTCTCACCCATCTCATTCCTCTCCTCTCTTTCCTCTCAACACAATATCCTCTTATGTCACTTCCCCCGTCCTGCGCCGGTCTCTTCCATGAAATGGTGACAGAGTTCCTACTGATGAGCTCAATCTCTGGGGTTGAGGGTGGTCCAGGTGGGCCTGGGGAAACAAAGTATGCAGGAACATTTTGGTCAGTTATGCCTATTAACATCATTCTCCTTAAAGCCGGGCTTACACTGTACGATTTCAGATATGTTGTTGTGTAATTCCCACTCCTACTGTACGAGTCGATTGTTTGCAATGTAAAGCCAAAGCTCTCGATTTATTTGCTCACACTGTACGGTCCCGTCAACAGTTGTCAACCTTTCAATGCAAAGGAGCAGCGGCTCTACTCTGAGTCCCTCACGGATGACTGAGCTTCTCACCCTATCTCTACACCCTCCTGAGGAAACACATTTCAGCCGCTTGTACCCGCGATCTAGTTCTTTGGGTCCTGACCCAACCCTCATGACCATATGTGAGAGTAGGAACGAAGACTGACCGGTAGATCGAGAGCTTCCGGCACAGCTCTCTTTTCGTCACAACGGTGCTGTAAAGCAGGAAACCGGTAGATTGCCTACTCCAGATAGGGAATGAGTCCTTACCCCAAGTGAAGGAGTTCCAGTACCTTGGGGTCTTGTTCGCGAGTGAGGGGACTATGGAACGTGAGATAAGAGACAGAGAATCCTGTCATGGAAGACGCGGATAATAGAGAATTGGAGGTAAGCTAGATACGTTCTACTATATCTATTGTACATTGTTATCTTGATAGCTATGCTCTGATTACTGTAAAAGGACGAGAAAAAGGCATGTCAGAACTTCCTCATGAACGTCCGACGTACACTGCACGGCAAACGGCGCCCGACGAAGCTAAAATTCGGCTCTAAAATGAGTCGCGAGGCTCAAAATCCGGGCCAGAAACGGGCTAAAATTGTACAGCGTATACCCAGTTTAAGGGATTTTTATAGTCCTACGGTTATCTGGAACATTTTTAATATTTCCAGTGAATTAAATTTTAAACTTACGGTAACTGTCGACCATTTTCACTGGACCGGACTGGCTCGAGTCTCCAGTGCCTAACTGGTTCACAGCACACACTCTGAAGATGTACTCGTTGCCCTTGATCAGTTTGCCGGCTACGTATCTGCAGTCCACGACGTTTTCAGCCAGCTTGGTCCACTGCAGGCGGCTGGTCTCTCTCTTCTCCAGGATGTAGGACTTGATAGAGAAGCCTCCGTCCTCCTCTGGTGGAAGCCAGGTCAGAGTGCACTTCTCGGCTGAAATGTTACTGGCTTCGATGGGGCCCGGAGGTCCGGGCACATCGAGGACCTTCACCTTTACATGTTCTTCTTTAATGCCGAAGGGGTTGCTGGCGGTGATGGTGTACTCCCCGGTGTTCTTCCGGCTGGCGTACTTAATAGCCACTGTGGAGGAGGTGGGGGTGCTGGTGATGGTGATGACGTCAGAGCTCTTCAACTCACGGCCTCCCTTCGACCACACAGAAGTGGGCGGAGGTTTGCCCAAAATCTTGGAGGCTGAGATCACGATGGTGTCTCCTGCCTTGACTGATATACCGTCCTTCATGTCGGGGTCGATGGTGATGGTCGGAGGCTCTGTAGAGAAGACAGAAGACATTATAATTGGACCCACACTCACTTACATGTTTTAACTACCCCAAAGTAGTTTACTACTCAGCTTACCGTACTCATCCTTGCAGGTCAGAAGCTCGGTCGGCTCTGACGGAACACTGATAGCCCCGGCGGAGTTCTTGGCCTTGATCCTGAACTGATACTGAGATCCGTCCGTCAGGTCGGTGACGGTGAAGGCACAGTCCTGGATGTTGACGTGATTGGCCTTCATCCAGGCCTTGCCACCAGCCTCCAGCTTCTCCACCATGTAGCCGGTCAGCTTGTGGCCGCCGTCGTACTTGGGAGCGGTCCATATCAGAGTGACCATGGTCCTGGTGACGTTGATCACTTCAGGCTTGCCAGGAGGATCTAACAGAACACAGAGTAAATTACATTTTTGTATCGTAATAAAAACTGGAGAGTTGCAAAAGCAGAATTTTCGTTTTCACAATAAGACAAACAAAAACTCACCAATAGGATCGAGGGCAACCACAGCCTCCGTGACCCTGCTCGGCCTTCCAAGGCCGGCCATGTTCATGGCCATCACCCTGAACTCGTACTCTAGTCCCTCTATGAGGCCAGTGACTCTGCATTCCTTCACCCTCAGAGGAGTCTTACTGGCCCGCTTCCACATCAGACTGTTCCTCTCCTTAAACTCCACATGATATCCTGCAGAAAACATAAAAAATCAGTTGGTCATGAAGATGGCGGTTTGCTATTTAGCTCACGCTTAACGATACAAACTGATAATCCATCACAGTCTCTTACCAGTAATCGGGGAGCCACCGGTGTCCTTTGGATCAGCCCAAGTCAAGATGGCTGACTCGTGGCGGATGCTCGCTATTTCTGGAGGAGCAGGCGCGTCGGGCACATCTGGAGGAAGCAGAGAAATTAACAACGAAATTAACAAACAACAGAGAGTCGTGAAAGTCTTTGTCACTGCCTACGTCACCGCCTACGTACTATCGTCACCACCTACGTCTTGTAATCATCGCCTACATCCTGTCACCACCTACATCTTGTTGTAATTTCCTACGTCCTGTAATCATTGCCTACATCCCATCATCACCTACATCCTGTTGTCACCACATACGTCCTGTTGTCACCACCTACGTCCTGTTGTCACCACCACCTATGTTCTGTCGTCACCGCCTACGTCCCCTTGTCACCACCTACGTCCCGTTGTCACCACTTACATCCCATTGTCGTCACCACCTACGTCCCGTCGTCACCACCTACTTCCCGTTGTCGTCACCACCTACGTCCCGTCGTCACCACCTACTTCCCGTTGTCGTCACCACCTACTTCCCGTTGTCGTCACCACCTACGTCCCGTCGTCACCACCTACATCCCGTCGTCCCCAACCAACTGATTTTTGTGGCAAACATGTAAGACTCCAGAGTTGACTGGAAGACACTGAGACTTGAGATTAACATTAACTATAAAAGACATGTTAGCATTAGTTGGGAGTGTGAAACTCACTAAATGGATGCTGGGCGATGACGGGGTCAGACCTCAGATACTCTCCAACCCCATACTTGTTCTCAGCAAACACTCTGAAGATGTACTCTACTCCATCGTGGAGCCTGATCACCCTCAGGGTGGTCTTCTGGATGGCTGAGGCCACCGTAGCCCACTTGTTCTGCGTTGTCCTCCTCTTCTCCACAATGTAGTTGGACACCTCCGCACCGCCATCATCTTTGGGCGGCTCCCACTCCAGGGTGATGCCGTCGGCGGTGATCTCCTCAAACTTGATGGGTCCGGTGCAGATGCCGGGCTTGCCGACCACCTTCAGCTGGATCTTGCAGTCCTTGCTGCCGGCACTGTTCGTGACGTTGATGGTGTAGGTCTCGGCGTCTCCTCTCTGGCAGTCTCTGATCAACAGAGTGGTGACGCCTTGAGACGCCTCCACGCACATTCGGCCGGTGTCGCCGAACTCCACATCGCCTTTCTTCCAGGTGGCGGTGGGGAGGGGCACTCCGGTGATGGGGATGTGGATACGTGTGGTACTGCCCTCCTTCACCACGTAGCAACCGTCGTGCAGATTACTCAGGTTGCAGTCAGGCAACACTGAAATCCAAAGGAAACAACAATTTTATGTTTTCCCAAAACTACTTTCATTCATGCTGGCATGAAGTTGGCATCAGGCTGATTTCTTACCAAACTGGTCCTTGGCGACGACAGTGAGCTCAGTGGGCGGTCCCTCTCCGGACTCGTTGAGCGCCTTGACTCTGAACAAGTACTCCTTGCCCTCGGTCAGCCCGCCGACGGTGTGCAAGGTGTTCTTGCCCTTCAAGATCTGCATCCACTTCTCCTCGCCTTCGCTCTGCTCCAGGATGTAACCCCTAACGTAGCTTCCGCCGTCGCTGAGGGGCTTCTTCCAGCACAGGACGATGGAGTCCTTGGTGGTCTTCTGGGCTCTGAAGTCCGTCACTGGACCAGGTTGCTCTGAAGGGGGAAGGACAGATGAGTTTAGACTGAACCTGGTATGTTTCTCCGGTGTCCACACTGAGATCCGATTGAGATCTGATCGCTCTATATACTCTACTGTACTCTGCTGTATAAAGACATCCAACAACAATAATGACTCGTAGCTACCTGAGGCTCGGACGCTGCCGGCGGTCTCGCAGCCCTCTCCGATGCCGTAGGCGTTTTCAGCCAGCACTCTGAAGCAGTAGGCCTCCCCGGCCTCCAGGTTTGGGATCCTGTAGGAGATCTTGCAGCAGTCCGTCGCCACGCAGGTCCAGGCCTTCCTCACGGCCAGACGCTTCTCTACGATGTAGCTCTTGACCGGGCTGCCGCCGTCAATCAGCGGGGCGTCCCAGCTGATGCAGGCGTGGCTTCTGGAGGTCTCCTTCACAATCAGGTTCATCGGCGGTCCAGGAGAATCTGAGGGGGGAGGAGGAGCATCATTTCTGACTCTCAGCTTTCATTTACTCAACTGCTACGTCATTTCCCTCTTAACGTTTCAGGCACTCTTACCGAGGACCTTGACCACGATGGTGTAGCTCTTGGCGCCGCTGCTGTTCTCCAGCGACAGGACGTATTTGCCAGCGTCATATCTGGTGACGTCCTCGATCATCAGCAGGGTGTCCCAGTCTGACGTCTTGATCAGCACGCCCTGCCTGTCCTTCAGGCTGGCGTCCACCTTCGTCCATGTCACCTTCGGAGCTGGGCGTCCCCTCAGTGGGACGTAGAGCCTCATGGTGACGCCAGCTCTGAGAACCAACGCCTTCCTGAGGTCGGCGTCCAGCTCAGCTTCAGGAGCGACTGGAGGACAGACAGAAGAGTTTACGCCTCTTGAACATTACAAAAGATATCAAAGATGTGAGTGCCAAATATTTGAAATGGCTAAAAGCAGTCGGTTATTTATCTAGATAAAGTAGTTGAGGTTACGTACTGAGGATGTCCTTGGGCTTGTGGTTTCCAGGGACCTCGCTGGGCTCACTGAAGCCGATCTTGTTGACGGCGAGGACTCTGAACTGGTACTCGATGTCGTCTATCAGGCCCGTCACCAGGAATTTGGTGGCCTGGAGCTTTTTCGGGATGTTGCACTTGGTCCAGTGCTCACCGTCGACATGCTTACACTGCACCAGGTAACCGATGATCTCACAGCCGCCGTCGTACGCCGGTTTGGTCCAGCTGAGGCTGATGGAGGTCTTGGTGGAGTCCACCACCTTGGGGAAGGCAGGTGGGCCGGGAGGATCTGGAGTGGCACATTTTGTTATTATTCCCACATTTTATGGAAAAAAAGAGATTTGTAAATCTTCTGTTGTTTTTTACTTACAGACAGGGTCAACAGCCAGTGCAGCGTTGGACGCGTCGCTGGGTTTGCCCGGACCTGCCTTGTTCATGGCAATGACTCTGAACTCGTACTCGGAGCCCTCGGTCAGCTGAACAGCCTTGATGGTCCTGTCGATGACCGGCCGGCGGTTGACCTTAGCCCAGGTCAGCTCGGTGGCCTCACGTTTCTCCACCATGTAGCCCAGGATGGTGGCCTTGCCATCGTTGGCTGGCACCTTCCAGCTCACGGTCATGGAGTCCTTCGTGATGTTGGTGATGACGGGTGGCTCGCATGGACCGGGAACATCTGGAGGAAGACATAATGGTCGTTATAAAAATCTGCCGTCTCGTTAATCTGAACTCAGAATAATGTAAATTTTAAAAACAAATTTTTGTGAAAATGTTTCTATTTTTGTCAAATAGACCTCTGCCTTCGGTGGCGGTAGTGGTCCGAAACGTACCGTACGGGTTCTTGACCATGACAGGATCAGTCATGGTGACGTCTCCCACGCCGTACTGGTTCTCAGCGCTGACTCTGAACTGGTACTCGTGTCCTTCGATGAGTTTCTCCACTGAGCAGTCGGTGCTGTGTCCATGGATGTTGGAGGTGACAAGCGCCCAGTTGGCCCTGCTGGTCTCGCGCTTCTCGATGATGTAGTTGGTGATCTCAGAGCCACCATCTGCAAGCGGGGGCTCCCATCGCAGCCTAACGCGGTCAGCAAACACCTTGGCAATCTTTACTGAGGCCGGAGGGCCCGGTTTGTCTGCAGGGGAAAGATTGGGAGATTAGCTCCTTTATTTACAAAATACTACAATAATAATAATTACAGCCGCAAGCGGCAGTTCGCAGGTTCAAGCCTTTTTTTGCTCAACAGAAGGAAGCAGCTGAATTGCCCAAATCAAAGCCGCGAGCAACAGTGATCGGGTGTTGGGCTTCACAACGCAGAGCAAACTCATTTCACCTGGTTTAATTCTGTATAAAGAAGTGAGACCAATCACATCGTTGTTTCATCATTACAATGTATGCAGCCTTTCTGTACTTGTTGGGACAAACTCCCACTGATTTAGGACCAAATTTGCGCCAGGCCCATGCACATGTTTGGAACTGGAGGTGCTTCCTATGGAGTAATTTCTAAATAGTTTTACACACGTGGTTCAAAATTGTTGGAAAACAAATCCTGTGAGTTTGGTTAATACTTGCCCCCAGAGCATGTGCACCAAATTTGAGTCTTGAAGTAAAAGTTGATATTTGTGGCGCCCCCTATGGGTTGAGCCCAAAACGCTTCGGTACGCCTATTCCCAAACAGAAGATATCGACCAAGATTTATGATGACTGGACTAATGGTCAATGAATTATGGTTGATTTCCTGCTGAGCCCCGGCCCTTTACGAAGTTAGTTTTTCAATATCTTGAAAACAAAATTAGATATCAACAAGCTTTATGCAACTTTTGATGCACTTAGTCCAAGTGTAACTTACCGAGCACCTTGACCTTGATTGTGGCGTACTTGGAGCCGTTGACGTTCTCGGCGGTGATGGTGTAGTCTCCAGACTCCTTCCTGGTGACGAAGAAGAGCTCCAGCACGTGGACGTGTTTCTTCTGGACCATCTTCATCCCCTCGCGGAGGACCAGCGGGGCTCCGTCTCTCTTCCAGCTCACCTTGGGTAGCGGCTTGCCCCACACCTCGGCGTCCAGGAAGACGTTCTCTCCGGCTTTCACCACAATCAGGTTCTTCATGTCGACGCCCAGATCCACACGAGGAGGAACTGCACAGAGAGAACAACCATCATTATAGTGTCAGTAAACGTATTAGTCTGTCATAGTCTGTCCTGGCTGCTTGGAGCTGGTACCATTCTCCGCGATGACAGCGATGGGGTCGGACAGCTCCGACGGCAGGCTGGTGCTGATGGCGGTCTTGGCGATGACTCTGAACTGGTACTTCTGGCCCTCGTCCAGGCCGCTCACCACGTAGGTCTCCGTCTGGATGTTCATGCAGTTGGCGTTGCAGCGCGTCCACTTCTCTTCCGGAACCTTTGTGTACTCCATGTAGTAGCCGATCAGCTTGCTGCCGCCGTCGTGCTTGGGACGACCCCAGACCAATTGGACGGAGTGCTTGGTCACATCCATGGGCTCAGGTTTACCTGGTGGGTCTGGACGGAAAACAAACAGACTCCGTTATGATGTGGGTAAGAAGAAGTTGGGCTCATTGGATCCACAAGAGTCTCAGCTTTACTGTGATACCCAATTTATGTAATTCAAGACTGTTTAGGGACCCTAGTATGCAGAAATATTTAAACACAACATTTTAGAATAGGAGACAATAACACATTTATACTGCACTCAAAAAAGGGACTCGATTGAATATAGCAATGACAGTTTTTCCTCGCCAACATTTAGCCCAACTTTGGAGCGTTATTTAGCCTCCTTCCTGACAAGCTAGTACGACATGGTTGGTACCATTGGATTCTTTAAGTTTTCTAGTTACTACAGCCCCTGAAAGACAGTAAAGTCTGTCAGGATCGCAGGTCTCGGAGGGGTTAAGAAACTGATTGAGAAAAACAAAACAAATATATTGAAATCAGTCGTACCAACAGCGGTCCTAGCGGTGATGAAGTCGGTCTGTTTGCAGGGTTTGCCCTGTCCGGCCTGGTTGAGCGCCGACACCCTAAAGGTGTACTCCACACCCTCGATCAGCCCGGTGCAGGTGTACTGAGTGGCTTTGACCAAGGACTCGTTGGCCTTCACCCACAGGATGCTGTTCCTCTCCTTCTTCTCAATGCAGAAGCCGGTGATGGGGGAGCCGCCGTCGCTGCTGGGATGTTCCCACGACAGGATGACGAAGTCCTTGTTGATTTTGTTGATCTGCAGGTTTCTGGGCTCGCTGGGAGGATCTTTGGAGGGAAAACAAAACAGTTAGCACGTAGTGTCATAGCTTTCAATATTAGTTACCAGTAATGACTCAGACTCACCAAATGGATGTCTGGCAATCATCCTCTCAGAGTAGATGGGCACGGAGATGCCGAACCTGTTCTCGGCACGGACCCGGAAGCCATACTCTTTGCCAGTTGTCAGTTTGGTAACTCTGAAGCTGGTTTTGGTGCAGGAGGTGGACAAGGGGACCCAGTCGCCCTGACTGACGTCACACTTCTCCACGATGTAGTTGGTGATGTTGCTGCCGCCATCCTCCTGTGGCGAGTTCCAAAGCAGCGTGCAGGCATCGATGTCCTGTTCGGTGATCTCCAGAGGAGCTTCAGGGGGTCCAGGGATGTCTGCAGTGACACAGAGGATTTAATGTAGATGTACACACCTAATTATTCAAGTATCATCTCTATCTTTTCAGTTTAGAACCAAACTGACCCATGACGGTGACTCGGAGGATCTGGTTGACCTTGCCGGTGCTGTTCTCGGCCGACAGGCTGTAGTAGCCGCTGTCTGTTCTCTTCACGTTCTTGATAATGAGCGTGCAGGTCGTCAGCGTCTTTATGACGGACAGGCGGTCGGAGGTCAACACGTCCTCATTGCCCTGCTTCCACTTGCAGAAGGGAGCGGGTTTACCTGCCACGATGGCCTCGACCACCATCTTGGATCCAGCTCTGACCATCACAACGTCGTGCATGATGATCTTAGGAGCCACTGGGAGGAACAAGAAACACAGAATGTTGCTTTAACTTCTTCTGAATTCAAAGTTAATAATTAAAGCTGCAAGCAGCGATGAACGGGCCCTCGCACCTTCCTACACGTCGGAGGTGCTGGCAGAACGCCGACGGACGTGGCCGGGCACAGTGAAACCAGAACTATGGTTATTGCAATGATGCCTCCCACACGAGTCTGCGAGAAACTGTTCATGACTTCTAAAAGGGGGCGGGGCTAATGTGTAGGGGGCGGAGATAGCCCATACCAATGAAACAGGAAGTATCTGCTGAGTGCAATGACACCTCCTACAACAGTCGAGAAATTTGGGGCAGATTGGACTATGCAGAGTGGAGTTTCAACAATTTCCCGTTTCATGGCGAATGGCCCAAAATGACCGCTACGCCACAGGAAGGTCATTTGATGAAAACTCAGGATACTAAAAGCTTTTCATCGTTCAGGTCTTAAGATGGTCCTGACCAAATTTCAAGTCGATCTGATTAAATCTGTAGGAGTTCGTCAAAGTACACGGCCTATAAAACGCTACAAATTGGGCAAAAATGGCACATTGAATTCAAAATGGCTGACTTCCTGTTGGGTTGTGGGCATACCTCCAAGAGACTTTTTTGTGCGTTTCCACATGTTACATCTGTCTGCCAAATCTAGTGAGCCATTTTATAACACTCAAGTCCGAGACCGCGTCTGATAAATGTGCAAAGTTAACGCCCTCAAACATGCAATCAATTTGTGTGAATAATAATAGTAATTCCTACAGTTCCAACCGGACCTTCGCGGCCCGACGTTGTCGGTGTTCGGGCCTTAAATATTTGCGTTCATTTGAGTCTGAAGTAGATTTCTACTCACTGAGCTGCTCCTTGACCTCAAACACTCCCTCTGCCTCTCGGAACAGCCTGACGCCCACCGAGTTCCTGGCCGCCACTCTGAACTTGTATTTCGTTCCTTCCTTCAGACCGACCACTACGATGCTCAGGTCTTTGACCACAGAGTACGGCGTCCACTTGTCCTCGGCTGCGCCCTCCTCCTGGTAGTCCACCACGTAACCGTTGATCTTGGCTCCTCCGTCTCTGAGTGGCTTCAGCCAGCCCAGAACGGCGCTATTCTTGCTAACCTCCAACACATCCATCTTCTTCGGAGGGTCCGGCTCACCTGAAAGCATCACGCAGCAGGTGTGAGGAAGAATTAAAGCAAACTAAAACAAACTAAAACCTTATTCACACAGTTTGTGATGACACTCACTCATGGGGTCAACCGCCAGGTAGGACTTGGGCGAGTCCTGAGGAACTCCGATGCCGTACTTGTTGCAGGCCATGACTCTGAAGTAGTACTCGATGCCAGGCGTCATGTTGGTCACCTTGAAGCTGGTCTTCTTCAGGTCCTCTGTGCACTTGTTCCAGGTCTTCCTGTCCACCTCCCGTTTCTCCACGATGTACTTGAGGATGGGGCTGCCGCCATCATTATCTGGTGGCAACCAGGCCAGCTGAGCAGACGTCTTGGTGATGTTGGTGGCCTCCAGCCCGCCGACGGGGCCGGGAGTATCTGCAGAGGATGAATTTAAGAATCACTTTGATCAAACAGTTTCCTTACCGGTGGAAATAAATCTTTATTTTGTCTTCATTATTGTTTCTCACCGAGGACTTTGACGTGGACATACACGGCTTTCTCTCCAACTGAGTTGGACAGAGTCAGCGAGTATCTCCCAGAATCGTCTCTGGTGCTCTCAGGGATGACCAGGAAGGACATGGTGTCAACTTGGTCCACGTGACCTCGGCGGATCACGTTGTCCACGCCCAGGCGCTTCCAGGTAACCTTGGGGGCAGGCCTTCCTCTGATCACAGCGAACAGCCTGATTGGACAGCCGGCCCTGACGGACAGGCCTTTCCTCAGACTGGCGTCCAGGTCGATCTCTGGAGCCTCTGTTGCCATAGAAACACATCGATGTTGAGATCATTAAGAGTGTAATACAGTGGGATTTATGAAAGGCACGGCTGCCCCTGGCTTTAGCAACCGTTAATTCTTACCCAGGACCTCCTTGGGAGAGACAGCCTCCTTCAGGTAGGCGTGGCGTCCCCAGCCCACCTGGTTTTGGGCGGACACCTTGAAGTCATACTCCTGCTTCTCATCCAGCTGGCCGATTGTGAACTCGGTGAGCACCAACGGGCCGTGGGTGTCGATTCTCTTCCAGCCCTCAGAGGGCTTCTCGGGGTCTGCCTCGCTTTTCAGCCTCATGTCCAGGCTGTAGTTGATGATGGGGGCGCCACCATCATACATGGGTTTGGACCAGGTCAGGGTGATGGAGGTCTTGGTGCTATCGCCCACCTTCAGGTATGCGGGGGGGCCAGGGGGCTCTGCAGGTAGAGACAGTAAGTTCAATTAAAATACTTAGAAGGGAGAGGCTTCCTGTGGTTTACAAATCTCAAGAACATTTTTTGAAACAGCGACTGCAGAAACTCACCGATGGGATCTTTGGCTGCGACGGGTCTGCAGGGTTTGCTGGGTTCTCCCAGGCCGACCTCGTTCTCAGCCTTCACCCTGAACTGGTACTCGTGGTTGGGAATCAGGTTGGTGACTTTCATACGTCTCTCAGAGATGGCGCTCTTGGTGCACGGCACCCAGCGAACTGCCCTCTTCTCTTTCCTCTCCAGGATGTAGCCGGTGATCGACTTTCCTCCGTCGTTCTCGGGAGGAGCCCAGACAACCGTCATCTCGTCTTTACTCACCTGCATCGCAAAAGTATCAATGGTGTGAGTAACAAAGGAACCTGTTTTAACACTAGGTTGTATACCGATACTGGTATCAAGACAGATAGCGGGCTGAAATATTACAGGACGTGTTTACTTACCTTGGTGACGTCAGGGGCTTCAGGGGGTCCAGGTCTGTTGAGCTGAGTCTTGACAGTGACGGGTTTGCTCTCCATGGCGGGGCCAGTTCCCATCTTGTTCTCAGCCCTCACTCTGAAGATGTACTCGTTGCCCTCCACCAGACGAGTGACGTTGCAGTACGGCGTGACCACCGAGCCCGAGTACGTGGACCAGACCATCCTCCTGGTCTCGCATTTCTCCAGGATGTAGCTGTCCACCTCACAACCTCCATCGTCCTCTGGAGCGTCCCACACCACTCTGCACTTGTCGGCTCCGATGCCAATGATCCTAAGGTTCCTCACCGGGCCGGGGACGTCCAGGACGTTAACGTTAGCATATGCCGTGAAGGTGCCGGCTGAGTTGGTGGCGGTGATGATATACTTCCCGGTGTCAGTGCGTCTGGACTTTGTCAGAAGGAACTTGGAGTAGTCAGTGCCAGTCTCGTAGCTCATTCTTGGGTTGTCTCCGACAGCCTTGTCTTTGATCCATTTGACCTCGGGCTGGGGCTTTCCTCTCAGGCCGGCCTCCATCCTGACCGACTCTCCGGCCAGCACCGTCATAGTTCCGGCCAGCTTCAGGTCAAGGACGGGCTTCTGGATCTCCTCCTTCACCAAAATGTCGTCAAGTTTCACCCAACCGCTTTCACCTCCTTCATTGGTGGTCTGCACCCTGGATTAACAAATGATAAAAAAAGATTTGAAGGGCAAAGTTCTTTGAGCCACAAAAACCAGTATTGAACAATATGAGCTTTTAACCTCTGGCACACTTTGGGTATCCCAGTGTGCCAGATGGAGAGTCCTCCTGGTCCTATCCTGACTAAAACCTTTGTAGAATCTATGTGCTTTGTGTTATTTATATCTGCTTTGGCACAGTTGTAGTCGAGGAGTTGCTGAATGAATTCAGTGGCATCTCTGTGCATGGCATCATTGCTATAATGGTGTTATCTGATCTAGATTTTAGGAAAGGATAAAAATGTTTCCTTTGGTTCATCACAGTTTACTCAGGCATATTAACAGCATAGTAACCATGTTACTGAGCTGGGATGAATTCTCAGATGTCTTACCTATCCATAGAGATCAAGATCATGCATATAGACCTGGTAGTTGTGGAGCTATGCTTGATTTATTTTGGGTCTGTCTGTCTAGGCGAACCACACCTTCCAGCAGCCTACAGGGCTTTTAAAGTAAGAACCTACCTGAAGGAGTACGTGTGGTTCTCGGTGCACTTGTCAGCCAGGAAGAAGGTGTCACGGAGATGGCCGGTGTTTAGTTTCTCCCACGCCTCGGCATCTTTGGTTTTAAACTCCAGGTTGTAGTAGAGGTTGGGGCTGCCACCATCGTAGTCGGGCTTCCTCCATCTCAGATAGACGTGGTTCTTACCGATGTCGGTGACTCTGAAGTTCTCAGGCTCGCCGGGCTTCTCAATGGGGTCGATGGCCAGCAGAGGTGTCTTGGTCTCCACAGACGGACCTGGGCCCATCTTGTTCTCGGCGCAGACACGGAACAGGTACTCATGGCCATCCATCAGCTTGGTCTTGATCTTGCGATTGGTGCAGTGGGAGGTGATCATAGACCACATGCTAATGTTCGGCTCACGGCACTCCACGATGTAGTTGGTGATCTCGGATCCGCCGTTGTCAGTAGGGGCCTCCCAGTTGATCATACAGGAGTTACTGGTGGCGTAGGTCGTGTGTAGGTTCTGGCAGTGGCTGGGTCTGTCTAGCACGTTGACTGTGATGGTGCAAGAGGCCTCGCCGCCCTCGTTGGAAACCTTCAGAACGTATTTGCCGTGGTCATCTCTTGTGGCCTCCTTGATCCTCAGATGGACCACGGGGAAGTTCTGAATGATGGTGACACGTTTGCTGTTCTCCAGAACCGTCTCCCCCTTTGACCAAATCACGTCTGGGTCAGGACGGGCCTTGATGTACCCGATGATGTTGATGTTGTGTCCGACGCGCACGGTGAGGCGCTCACGGCAGGTGACGTCCATCTCAATCTCTGGCGGGATCAGGATATCCTGAGCAGTGACGGACTGTGGAATTTCTCTGGGCTCTCCGTCGCCGATCATGTTTGAGGCAAAGACTCTGAATCTGTAGGTCACGCCCTCCTCCAGACCTTTCACCCTGTAAGCACACAGCTTGATGAAGTCGTCCAGGTTAACTTTACTCCATTCTTCAGTGTCAGCCTTCTTCATTTCCACAGTGTAGCCCAGGATAGGGCTGCCTCCATCTTTGTTGGGTTTGGTCCACACCAGGTCAGCGGTGGTCTTGCTGTAATCTTTAACTCTGGGGTTGACGGGGGGGCTGGGGACAGTGATGGGCCTGCAGGGCTTGCAGAGGTCAGAAGTGGGAGAGGGGCCGCTGAAGCCGGCAACATTCTCAGCAAACACTCTGAACTCGTACTCGTTGCCCTCAAACAGACCCAGGACTCTGTACCTCAGGTCCCTGCAGGGTATCTTGTTAACACGGATCCATTTTCCTCCCTTGTGTCGGCGCTCAATGATGTAGCCGGTGATCTGGCTGCCTCCATCAGCCAGGGGCATGGTCCAGCCAACTGTAACCGAGTCCTCTGCTATATCAGAGGACTGTGGCTTACCAGGCGGGCTGGGTGGCATGAAGGAGTGCTCAGCGACAACAGGCTTGGTCTCCAGAGCAGCACCGATGCCCATCTTGTTCTCAGCGCGAATACGAACCACATACTCCACTCCCTTCTGGAGGCGGGTGATGTTGAGCTGGGTGGCACGGCTGCCGGAGCTCACGCCTCCCCAGCTCTCCTTGTTGGACTCTCTCTTCTCAATGATGTAGTTGGTGACGGGGCTACCGCCATCGTCCTTGGGAGGACGCCATTCAATCATCATGGAGTCCGGAGTGACCTCCAGGATGTTGGCGGGTCCAATGGGAGCAGCGGGAACATCCAGGACGGTGACATTCAAGGCTGCCGTCTTGGTTCCGGCTGGGTTGGACACAGTGAGCAGGTAGGTGCCAGTGTGGTTCCTGGTGCACTCGTTGATGCTCAGCACAGTGGAGAAGTCGCCCGTGTCGATCTTGACGTTGCCCTGGCTAGTAATCTCCTCTCCTTCAATGGCCCACTTGGCGGTGGGAACGGGGATTCCTTTCATGATAGCAGGCAGCCTGATGGTGGTGCCGGCCTTTACGGTGATGCCTTCAGTGAACTTGACGTCCACCTCGAGAATTGGAGGCACTGTGGACATGCAGACAGAGGAGGTTACACTCATGTTCAAAAACACTGAAATAATCATCGTTAACTGACCATATCATCGGTAGAGGTGCACCGATGATATCTATTTGCCTTGAGAGCCAACATTGTGGAATGGCTGATGCCAGATACCAATTCAAGGCAAATTAGTTTGCTGATGTGGACTATAAAAGAGCTACATCTGCACCAATATTGAAAGTACTGAAACTCCACGACACAGTGCCCGGGTTTTGTCCTGTATCTCACCCAGTTTTTCCTGGCAGAGGATGGGCACGGTGGTGTCGGGTCTGCTGAGGCCGATGGCGTTCTCGGCCCTCACTCTGAAGCGGTAGGTCTTTCCTTCCTCCAGACCAGTCACATGACTCTCAGGGATGCTGACGACCTTCCACTCGTCCCACTCCTTCTCGCCCTCTTCCTGATACTCCACCAGGAAGCCCGTGATCTCACTTCCCCCGTTGCGGTCGGGCCAGTTCCAGACCAACCACACCTCCGTCTTGTCCACGTCGGCATGGTGCAGGTCTTTGGGAGGACCAGGAGGGACTGGAGGGATGGGAGAAAAGACATTCAGGTTTGAACTGGTGAATTTAATTTAATAATCTGCTGATCAAGTGTTGACCGTGCAGTTACTCACAGAGCGGGTTCATCGCCTTGATGGGCTTTCGCGTCTCAACGTAATCGCTACGTCCGTACTGGTTCTCAGCAGCGACCCTGAACGTGTAGGACGTGCCCTCCATCAGGTACTTCAGCGTCATGCTGCGTTTCTTGGACGTGGAGCAGACAGGAACCCACTGAGTGGACGCCATGTCTTTCTTCTCCACCACGAAGTTGGTGAGGCGAACGCCACCGCTGTCCTCTGGGTCCTTCCAGGACAGGTAGGCGGAGTCACTCCTGACGTCGGTCACCCGGAGGTGCTGGATGGGACCGGGTTTGTCTGAAGAAAACATACGAGGTAACGTCACAAAACTGTTGGGCTTCACTTTTTATTAGCGGCAGATACAAAATCTGGTATCCTGCTGACACTGCAAAGAACAAATTTATTTCCTATACACCAAACACCGAAGCAAATTCCTTGTAAGTAAATAACCTACTTGGCCATAAACCTTCTGAAAATGGAATTAACTAAATGTTTTATATCAATCACAGAGACGATTGATTATCCTCCCCAAACTGTTCAGAGCAAACACACACAAAAAAGTGCTGAATCACACGAGTGTATTCAAGCAGTTCTTACCGAAGACCAGCACGGTGCAGATGGCGGTCTTGGATCCGACTGGGTTCTCTGCTGTTAGGGTGTAGTCTCCACAGTCGCCGCGGTGACAGAACCTCATCTCCAGCTTGGTGCCAGCCTGGTTGGTGTCGATGTCGGCCCTGGTAGGCACCTCGGCATTGTTCTTTTGCCAGGTGACGGTGGGGAACGGGACGCCTTTGATGGCGGCCATCAGAGTGATGTGAGTGCCGGCCATGGCCTTCACCTCTCGGGTCATTGCCGCATCCAGAATCAGTTCCGGGGGCTCTGAGGTGGTGACGGGGGGTGTAGGAGACACAGTAATATCACATTTGATGTACAAAAAATCAGTCAATTCAGATAATACTCAACCACACAGCGATGACGACTCACCAAGTCTGTCCTGCACTTTGATCGGCTCCTTCAAGTTAGCCGGGTCGGACTCTCCGGCGGCGTTGACCGCCATGACTCTGAAGCGGTACAGAGCACCATCCTCCAGGTTGATCACCTTAAACTTGGTCTCCTGGCAGGAGTCTGGAGTCTGGTTCACCTGAGGACAGCAGCGGGACAAGAGTTCAGTTTAATTTTATTTAAGATTAAGAAGATGCAGTGTGAAGGTCATAAAAGTCCTCCGGGCAGTAGATTTTACCTTGGACCACTCCTCGTCTGCGGCCTTCTGGAACTCCAGCAGGTATCCAAAGATCTTTCCTCTGCCGGTGTCGGTGGGCGGCTCCCAGGACAGAGTCACCGACTCCTTGGTGAAGTCGATGGCTTCAAAGTTCACCGGAGGACTGGGTTTCACTGTGGTAAAGAACAGGGAAGAGTTCTTGTTGTGAGTAGGATACAGTAACAGCAATAAGATGAAGTGTCGCTGTAAGAGGTGTGAACTTACCGATGGGATCTTTGGCGAAGACGGGTTTGGACGGTGGGCTCGGGTCTCCGGCTCCCACCACGTTCTCAGCGCTGACTCTGAACTCGTACTCGCAGCCTTTCAGCAGCTCCGTCACCCAGTACTCCACCTTCGGACAGATTCTCTCCGTGTTGCAGCGAACCCACCTGGAAGCAGAAACATCACTGGTTAATCTATGAGCCGCTGGGAAACATCAAACCATCCATCCATTTGCTTCCTCTTATCCGGTGCTGGGTCGCGAGGCCAGAAGGTGTAGCAGGGTAATCCAGACGTCGGGTAAACACAGTCTGAAAACTAACTAAAACTGAACTAAAACTAGCCAACACACTCTGAAACCTGTACCTTTTGGCCATGGTCTCCTTCCTCTCCACGATGTAGCCTGTGATCGGTTTTCCTCCGTCAGCAGGTGGTTCCCAGCTGACGAGAGCTGAGTCGTGGTAGGCCTCCTTCACCGTGGGTTGTTTAGGAGCGTCGGGCACCTCTGGAGGAAACAAACAAACAAACCGACATCAGACACACTTGTACATCATCTCGGTGTGAACGTGTCAGTCGGTGTCAGGACTTACTGAAGACGTCTCTGGCCTTGCTCTCCGCAGACAGCAGAGGTTCACTGATGCCGTAGACGTTCTGAGCCATGATCCTGATGATGTAATCACGGCCTTCGATCAGCTTCGGCACCTGAAGCAACAGACAGACAGCGGCAGGCGGACGTCAGGTCAGTGGCTGTCTACTGAAAACCTCAGTACTTTTTTGGATGCTAAAGCCTTCAGGACCGCTAACTAATTTATCTAGTTACTATAGTTACTGATGTGCTCACCCTGCAGGTGGTCCTGGTGCAGGACGAGCTGACGGGCATCCACAGGTCTCTGTTGGTGTCTCTCTTCTCGACGATGTAGTTAGAGACGGCGCAGCCTCCGTCATCCAGAGGGGGGTTCCAGGTGATCACCATGTAGTTCCTGTAGACCTCGTTGAAGACCACAGGGCCCTCCGGAGGCTGAGGACGGTCTGACGGGGACCAAGCATTGACACACACGGGTGTCAGGTTTATTGGGTTTAAAAATATGGGAACATATTTGCACTATCTTGAACTACTGGATCCATCGTATGCTCTACTGGAGCAGCGACTCACCGACTATGATGATGGTGCAGATCCCTGTGCGAGATCCGCAGGCGTTCTCCACGCTGACGCAGTAGCAGCCGCTGTGCTCCCTCTTGGCCTTGCCGATGGTGAGGCTGAGGTGGCGGGCGGTGCTGTGGAGGCTGATCTCATCGTCCGCCTTCAGCTCCTCCTCGTTCTTAGTCCAGGCGATAGCCGGGGCCGGTTTGCCGCCGTAGCGTCCCGACAGCGTGCATGTGTCTCCCACCTTCACCATCATCTTGTCTCTGAAGTCCAGGTCCAGAGTGGGCGGTTCTGAGGGGGGGGGACACATTCAGACGTTAATAATGTTGTATCGGGTATTCTGTATCAGAGCATCTCTAGTTTTTTCATCACTCACCGAGCTCGTCCTTGCACTGGACAGGTTTGGTGGCGAAGGACGGTTTTCCCTGTCCCACGTGGTTGATGGCGGAGACCCTGAACTCGTGGCTCGAGCCGTCCTTCAGCCCCGTCAGCGTGAACTTCCTGTCCATCAGCTTGGTGTCTCCTCCTACTCGTACGAAGTTGTCCCGGCCGACCATGCGGGACTCCAGGACATACTCAGTCACCTCGGCGCCACCGTCGTACTTGGGTGGCCTCCAGGCGACTGAGAGGGAGTCCTTGGTGATGGCGGTGATATGCAGGTCTTCTGGACGCTCCGGGACAGCTGGAGGACACATAAACGTGATTGAAGGACACTTTCACATCGCAGTCGAACGGTTTTCAGGGATATCAGAGTAAATATTCTGAACCAAACTCAAAAACATAAACACGTTTTTTACTTGTAAATTTGTGACATTAATCTCAGAAAACATTCCCCTCCTCCCCCGGTTCTGTAAAGTCCGATATTTCAGGTCGTTGTGTGTCTGACTCACAGATGGGGTCCTTGATGAGAACCATCTTGTCGGTCTCGATGAACGGTCCCATGCCGATGATGTTCTCAGCCGCGATCCTGAAGAAGTAGCCCTTGCCGTCAATGAGTCCCTGCACCACGGCGTTGTTCCTCGTCACCGTGTAGGACACCGACGTCCAGCCCATGCGGTCCGACTCCCTCTTCTCGATGATGTAGTTGGTGATGGCCGAGCCACCGTCGTCCTCGGGGGAGTACCAGGTCAGCTTGCAGGAGTCGTTGGTCAGATTCTCGCCGGCAAAGGGAGTACCGACCGGTCCGGGGACGTCTGGAGGGATGGGGACAGACAGGAAGTCAGACATCTATGTGCGCACATACGGAGGCATCCTGTAAACCCTACTTCAGAATTGGGACTCACCCAGGACCTCCACGATGATGGCCTTCTTCCTCTCTCCGCCTTCGTTCTTGGCGCACAGTGTGTACATGCCCTGGTGTTGGCGTCTGCAGTTCTTGATGACCAGCGAATTGGAGATGCCCGTCGTCTCCACCACGGCCTCTTTGGGCACCTCGGCGTCGTCCCGGCACCAGGAGATCTGAGGGGCGGGTTTACCGGACACGTAGGCGATGATGCGGATGGTGGCGCCAGCGTGGACCACGATTTTCTCCTTCACCGAGGCGTCCAGGTCCATCTCAGGAGCAACTGGACGAGGGCGGGATAGTTTTTATTTAATAAAATATTCTGTTGTCCACAGTTCAACGTAAGGCGGATCAGAGTCTTACTTGTTCTGTCTTTGACCTCGATCAGCTCAGACACCAGTCCCGGTTCTCCAACTCCGGCGATGTTCACGGCTCGGACTCTGAAGCGGTACAGACCGCCTTCCTTCAGACCAGCAACCACGAACTTGGTTCCTCTGATCTCTGTGTCCTTCGCCTGGATAGAGACGAGAGGAAAATCAGACTCAATCAACTCTCAATCCCTAAAACAGGAAAACATGACTCTGTACGTGATGGAGTGACACCTTCTTCTCCTTCAGTGACACCTCATTCTCTCTCTGAACGATCAGTCTTTTGTATTTTTAGTAGTTATTTTTATGACATCAGTTTGGTTCCTACCTTCTGCCAGCTCTCGTCGCTCTCGGGCTCCTTCTCCTCCTCGTCGGCGCTCATCAGCAACTTCCTCTTAGCCTTCTTCTCCTCCTCCTCCTTGTTCACCTCCTTGAACTCTGCAATGTAACCCGTGACCTTTGACCCTCCGTCATCCACGGGGGGGATCCACTCCAGCTCCACCGTTGACCTCGTCCAGTCCGTCACCTTCGGAGTGGGCGGCCCGGGAGGCACTGCACAGAGTCACACAGAGGTTATACTCATATTATATTATATTATATTATATTATATTATATTATAATTAACATTAACTTACGGATGGGGTCTCTGCAGAGTGCGAAGTCCGAGGGCACGCTGGGCAGACCGCAGCCGGCGGCGTTGGCGGCGATGACCCTGAACTGGTACGTGTAGCCCGTCTGCAGGACGGTGATGATGTAGTTGTTGCCCAGAGGCAGCGCTCGGAGCGGGTCGTGGGTGACGCGGGCCCAGCGCTTGCCGGTGGTCTCCTTCTTCTCCACGAAGTATCCGGTGATCGGAGAGCCGCCGTCGTACTTGGGCTCCTCCCAGTTGACGGTCATGGACTCCAGACTGACATCCGTTACGGTCGGCTTCTCGCACTGACCTGGGACGGCTGCAAGAGGACGGGACGGTCATCAATAATCAATACGTCATCAATAATGATTTCATTATTGATGATTTAAGACTGATCTGAACTCACTGAAGAGGTTTCTGGCCTTCTCCGGCTCGCTGACCAGCGGAGGACCGACTCCAAACTTGTTCTGGGCCATGACCCTGAACTCGTACTGGTGGCTCTCCGTCAGCCGGGTCACCACGTAGGCGCACTCCTTGAGGTCGTTGGACACGTGGACCCAGGACTTCCTGTTATCCTCGCGCTTCTCAACCACGTAGTTGGTGATCTTGGATCCGCCGTCGTCTTTGGGAGCGTTCCAGGCCAGGCCGATTCTCTCCGCAAACACCTCGGTGAACTTGATCGGTCCGACGCACTGGCCGGGAGGTCCTGCAGGGGGGGCGGGAGGGGAAGGAAAGGGAGTCACGGCTGGTGAAAAGCTGCTAAAATATGTTTTTACTAGATAAACGACGTTAACCACGATAGATTCTCAAACCTGTAAATAATAAAATGGTAACTGTAATGCTATGCTAAGTCTCGGCCTCAGAAGTAACGCTAGGTACAAAATAATATTTGCAGAGATAAAACAAAAATTCTTATCACAACCTGGTGTGACGACGTGTTAAGGTTCATGTTTCTCACCAAGCACGGCGACCCTGATGTCCTTGGTGGCGGTGCCCAGGCTGTTGGTGGCCGTCAGGCTGTAGAGGGCGCTGTCGTGCCGGCTGGCCTGCTGGATCAGCAGCGTGCACTTGTCCTGGGTCACCAGTTTGTTCATGTGCTGGTCGTACTGGACGGCGGCCTTCTCCTCGGGTTTGGCCAGGCTGGCTTTCTGCCAAGTGAGCGTGGGGAATGGACAGCCGCTCACCTTTGCCACAATGCTGACATCACAGCCCTCCTCGCCCTCCAAGGCCTCACGCAGTTCGATGGTGGGAGCGACTGCAGGGACACGCCAGATGCTTTATGAACGTGGCACAACGAAACTAACCAACTGGAGAGGTTGAATGCAACACCCTGAAAGCTTATTATATTATATATATATATATATATATATATAATATATGTATATATATA
>CAKAOH010023577.1:0-10498 GCA_916701665.1 Sebastiscus tertius | reverse complement strand
AAGAGGAGGAGGAGGAGGAGGAAAAGGAGAGAGGAGGAAGAGGAGAGAGGAGGAGGAGGAGGAGGAGGAGAGGAAGAGGAGAACCAGAGAGGAAACCTTCATCTTTTACAGCCTGATGATGTGAAGGTAAAGTCAACAGGCAGCAGATCTAATCTGCTAATGTATCAGCATCACCTGCAGGAGGTGAACACCTGGATTCATGCTGAGTAACACTTTATGATAAGGGAACAAATCATCGACTTAAAGCTGCAGTAGGCAGAATAGTTTTGGCATCATTGGGCAAAAAAATCCATAATAACCTTTCAGCATATTGTAATTCAAGTGTTCTGAGAGAAAACTAGACTTCTGCACCTCCTCATGGCTCTGTTTTCAGGTTTTAAATAATCTAGCCTGTGACGGGAGACTTTGACCAATCACGGATCATTTCAGAGAGAGAGAGTGTTCCTATTGGCCGTGCTCCGGCTGGTGGGCGGAGCTTGGTATTTCCTCAACTTGATCTCAACATGGCTGCCAGGTCACAAACTTTCTCATTTTACAGCTAAACAGTGCACTACAAGATGTTTCTGAACACATCTGAGGAGAGAAATAGACATTACAGTACCAGAATATTGATCCATATTTGATCAGCGCTGCCTAGTTTGACCGTTTGATCTGAGTTCACGAGTGATTGACAGCCGGCTCTCATAGATGGCAGCTGGACGGCAGACCTCAGATCTGCCCTAATTGGTTGTTTTCCTCCAGTCTGTGAAATCTTGCAGATGCTGTTAGGAGCAGCGGAGGACACAGAGGCACATGATTCTTTTCAGATTACCGGTCTCATAATGTCAGGATATAGTGACCATTTTAATCATAGTTGCTCCATTTCTATCCCCTGCAGCTTTAACGAATGCATGACTCATGATGATCTAATGCATGAATCAAAGCAGGATGTGTCATGAATTCCTGTTTCTCACCATTAACAAATGATCAAGTCACTATGACTGTATGTGATTATAGTTCACCTTTAATAGATAATCAATTAAGAAATGTTAGTGGGCCTATCTCATACAAGATATGCAACCAAATTAGGTGGATTCCAGTTACATGACAGTACATTATACATTACTTAAATATATGATTTGTACCTTAATTATAAAGTGCTGCCATTGTTTCTAACTTTGATTTATATGTAGGATATTCTACTTATCTTTATCATTTGTTCTTTTATTGATAACTTATTAACGTGTATATTTACAGATGAATTACTAACCTTTGCTGTTGGTTTATTAAAAGGTGAGAATCCCGATGATAATAAAGACCTAAAAAAAGACAAAGCAAGTGTCATGATGGAGGACAAACAGCAGCCAAACCTGCCAAATGTGTTCTTACTAAATTCTCTAAATAGCATTAGTAAACATTTTTTGTATTAATAAATACATTAGTTACAAGTATATACTTTCAAACCCTTTTAAAATGTGCCGTATTCGGTTCAGATCAACAGCCTTGCATTAGATACTCCCTTTGTAAAGCTTTCAGCGTTCAACTTTTGTTAATGCGTCATTTTTGACACTATAATTTGTGGGGTTATTTTTAGATTACATTGTAATGTAATTTATGGTGCTGAGATTTACAACAGCGCATGAAGGCAGCATCTCTATAAAAAAAAAGAGACAACCCTGTTTTGACCTTTTTTCATTCATGTTTCCTCTCCTCAAAGATCACTGCGGCCAATTTCAGCACGTCAAAGGAGGGAGAGGGAGGTCCTGAGTGTGTGTGTGTTGCATTAGATTACAGTGTGTGATTGTCATTAGAGTGATTGGTACAGAAATGCAATTAAAGCCCTGCTGGAAAATGTGTGTGAGCTCAGCGAGGAACTGAATCAATTTAGGCGACCTTGGCTCTCTGTGAAGCTGCCTGGAGCCCAGAGAGGAGAGAGAGAGAGAGAGATAGAAAGAGAGACAGAAAGAGACAGAGAAAGAGACAGATAGAAAGAGAGAGAGAAGGAGTGTACAAGATGCTAAACAGCGATGGAGCCAGGTCAAGCATCCTCACACATCACACTGATTGCATAATGAGCAGCCAAGAAATGTAAATAGCCAGCAGGATGAATGAGGAAAGGCCATCTGTCTAATAAAGATGCTTCCTATTAGACACCAACGCTAACGACACATTTCTGTATGTTTCCACGGCACGCAGAGGTCATTTAGAGCAAAAAATACATTCACATTGAGTTTAATTTGAAAGCCATTCTACAGTACGTCCACTAGTGGACAGATAATTAAACCTACTGTTAGAGGAAATGATGCCGGATGTAGTTGGTAAACAGAAAAGTGAGAAATTATCACCCGCAGCTGCCGACACACTGCACGTACAAAAATAACTGCAATATCATGAATTATTCTCACACCAGTTCATGAGTGTAATGGCAATTTTCAGTTAACACTGTACCTTTAGATAATCTCAAGGCCTCACATCTAGCAGACTTTGTCACCATAAGACAGTGACCTGACATTTTAGTTCTCTGTGACTATAAACAACAGATTGCTGAAATACTTGTTATGTCTTGTGATGCTCTGTTGTCTGCTGTGTGCTAACGTATTGATACACTTTCTATCCTTCTCTTCTTTTCTTCTTGCACTTATCTTTGTGTTATGCTTTAAATGTATAAATACTGACTACTCTTTGTATTCGGGGCTCACTTGCCACAGTCCACTCAGGTGGCTGTGCTCGTGAGTCCATCTGCAGATGCTTTTCTTACTAATATATGCTTTTTTATTAAATTTACTTGAAAGACAAGTTGTTACCTTGGTTTGTGTCTTGTTTTAACAGAAACTGACACCACAATTTGGCGTTGTCGGCAGGATCACTCGTGTGAGTGGGAGCCCTGGAACTCAGTGTGAGGGTAAAGACTGTGCACGGCTGGAGTCTGGGACTCTAACCTCAACCTCCCCATAAAAAGGGTGTAGAAGTGGGGGCCTGACGCACGAGGACCAAGTCTCGCTCACCGCTGTGATCCAAAGAACCAGGTGGCAAAAAAAAACAACTCTGTCTTTCTGGTAAGTATGCTTTTTTATTAAATTCACTGAAAGACAAGTTGTCACCTTGGTTTGTGTCTTGTTTTAACAGAAACTGACACCACAATTTGGCGTTGTCGGCAGGATCACTTGTGTGAGCGGGACCCCTCGAACTCAGTGCAAGGGTAAAGACCGTGCACAGCTGGAGTCTGGGACTCTAACCTCAACCTCCCCATAAAAAGGGTGTAGAAGTGGGGGCCTGACGCACGAGGACCAAGTCTCGCTCACCGCTGTGATCCAAAGAACCAGGTGGCAAAAAAAAACAACTCTGTCTTTCTGGTAAGTATGCTTTTTTATTAAATTCACTGAAAGACAAGTTGTCACCTTGGTTTGTGTCTTGTTTTAACAGAAACTGACACCACAATTTGGCGTTGTCGGCAGGATCACTTGTGTGAGCGGGACCCCTCGAACTCAGTGCAAGGGTAAAGACCGTGCACAGCTGGAGTCTGGGACTCTAACCTCAACCTCCCCATAAAAAGGGTGTAGAAGTGGGGGCCTGACGCACGAGGACCAAGTCTCGCTCACCGCTGTGATCCAAAGAACCAGGTGGCAAAAAAAAACAACTCTGTCTTTCTGGTAAGTATGCTTTTTTATTAAATTCACTGAAAGACAAGTTGTCACCTTGGTTTGTGTCTTGTTTTAACAGAAACTGACACCACAATTTGGCGTTGTCGGCAGGATCACTTGTGTGAGCGGGACCCCTCGAACTCAGTGCAAGGGTAAAGACCGTGCACAGCTGGAGTCTGGGACTCTAACCTCAACCTCCCCATAAAAAGGGTGTAGAAGTGGGGGCCTGACGCACGAGGACCAAGTCTCGCTCACCGCTGTGATCCAAAGAACCAGGTGGCAAAAAAAAACAACTCTGTCTTTCTGGTAAGTATGCTTTTTTATTAAATTCACTGAAAGACAAGTTGTTACCTTGGTTTGTGTCTTGTTTTAACAGAAACTGCCACCACATGAGCTACCCTTATTAGCAGTTATATATAATAATATATAATATAATTTGTAGTTTAAGGAGCCCAAAAGAATAATATCAAACATTACAACACAATTAAACACTGTTACACTAAATAAAACATAAAATCATACAGAGCTGCAAACATACAGCGGGAGGGGGGACGGCAGACTATTATAAAGATAATTCATCAATTTAACACATGAATTTAAGGGGACCCATGATGGGATTAATCAGTTCAGCCTTCGGGCAAAAATAATTTGCTGTTGGGTGCCTGGAAAGACAGATTACTAAAGACTAGTTGACACACAGTCGATCTGGGGTTGTGGGGTCATTGGCCCCGGACCAAATCCATTATAAAGTCTTGAAGAACTGACAAATCCCCTTCCATTCACAAAAAGTGTTGGGGAAAAGTACAGAAGTATACTGAATGCAGGACTTTCACCTGTAAAGGGTTAATATCACAGTGCGGTATTGAGACTTTTTACTTAATCTGAATACTTCTTCCATCACTTTCTGCAGGTTTGAAACTCAAAATTTCTACTAGATCTGTTATGTTTTAACAACTGATATACATCGATCAGCCATAACATTAAGACCACTGACAGGTGAAGTGAATAACATTGATTATCTTGTTACAATGGCTCCTGGCAGTGGGGGGGATATATAAGGCGGCAAGTGAACTTTTTGAACTTTAAATTTTGTGTTGGAAGCAGAAAAAATGGGCCAGTGTAAGGATGTGAGTGACTTTGACAAGGGACAAATTGTGCTGGCTAGACGACTGGGTCAGAGCGTCTCCAGAACTGCAGCTCTTGTGGGATGTTCCCGTTCTGCAGTGGTCAGGACCTACCAAAAGTGGTCCAAGGAAGGAAAACCGTTGAACCGGCATCAGGGTCAGACCCGAGGCTCATTGATGCACGTGGGGAGCGAAGGCTGGCCCGTGTTGTCAGATCCAATAGAAGAGCTACTGGAGCTTAAATTGCTGAAAAAGTTCATGCCGGTTCCGACAGAAAGGTGTCAGAACACAGTGAGGAGCAGTTTGTTGCGTATGGCGCTGCGTAGCCGCAGACCGGTCAGGGTGCCCCATGCTGTCCTAATGTTATGGCTGATCGGTGTAAGTGAACATCAGTAGTAATACGATATTCATGTTTGGATAAACTTTTTAAACAATACTATTGGTTACAGGTTGTATCATGTGGTCAAACCAAACATTAACACTGCATCATAAGACACATCCAGAGCTTTGAGTACAACGTGTTAACATTTTGACACAGGTTGGTACGGATTGTAAATATTTTGAGACATGATATATGACATAATACAACAAGAGTCGGGTCTCTTAGGGAAAGGTCAAAAGGTCAGGAGAAGATTATAACTCTCTCTCTCTCTTCAAGTTCTTATCTCTAAAGTGACTTTTAACAAAGTGGATTTTATATAATCTCAAATCTGTCAGCATCCTTGCCCTTGTCTCGCACGTTATCTCCATCTCCGCCTCTCCTCTCTCGTCTTGTTTTCCACTTTATCCCTGCTACGGTTGCTTTCCGTAACACACACACACACACACACGCACGCACGCACACACACACACACACACACACACACACACACACACACGCATACTCACACAAATACACATAATATGTTCACAGCTGACACTACATGAATAATTGCATCTTCTCTCATTGGGTGAGCATCATTTAGAGGCCAATGAAGGAGGACAGTGTAGTGATGGGTTAGAGATGGAGTGAGTGAACATTCGCACAGGAGGGACACACACACGCACGCACACACTCACACACATACACACAAAGAAGAATAAGCCTTTTACCCCTCTTCTTTTTCGCTTCTCTCTTTTCTGGCTTTGTTTTACTCAACTATCCCGGGTTCAATATCAATAACACACACACACACACGCGCTCAGCATTCGATTTGTCTTTCTACTCGCAGCGAGGACGGATAGCAGTTATCAGAGAGAATGGCTCAGTGGGACAAACAATCAGTGCTAAGGGTCAGCTCCATCTGAACTCACACAGAATAAACATGATGGAAACCGCTCTGGTTGAAGATCGGCAGCGGCGCTCTCTGGTCTCGGGAGGATATCAGATGGTTGAGTCGGGCCACTGGTCCCTCCTCGCCGCCTGCCAAGGACATCCATAGTCTCTGCAGAAGAAGAGAGAGAGAAAACTGTGAGAGGAGGGACAGATGTTGAGGCTATACTCTGTCTGAATGTACAACACCATAGTGATACTAATACTACCATTGAAAATGTGCATGTGTTTACATGTGTGAGAGAGCATGTACAGGGTGTGTCTGAGAGAGCTTTTCTTATTCAATATTTGGCATGAGTTCCAGAAGGATTAACTTCAGTGGTTCCCAATCTTGACATTTGTGTCCATAAAACCAAGCAATGAAAATGTGGGACCCCTTCTCATATATTGAATACAGCATGTATTATTAACCTACCAGTGATATTAACTCCTCTGTCTGTTAGTGGGAGAGGGACAGAAATCCAGCACGTGGCTTGTTATTTTATTCAGTGCAACACAAAGCTACAAATTTCTCAATAAAAGTCTGATTTTTAGATTAATCAGAAGACGTGTCTTATTTTATTCTTTTAATGACAGATGTTAGGATCTGGACACTTTTATTTTTCTGCTTTTACTGCAGTCAGAGGCGTTCATTTAAATCCAGTGATAGATGAGACTTCAGTTTCTCTTTGTTTGAACAAACATCACTATGAAGTGTAGCGGTAGCAAATCATCTGATGTCAAAATCATGTCAGAGACGAGATGAGGAGATTTGTTTTGAAACAACATTTTGAACGGAGCCACGTTGGTTTTGAAAAAAGCTGACTTTTCAGAATGTCTCATTTGTCTGTGCTTTATGTGATTTACCACTGCAAATTCCTACTTGGATTAATAAAGTACTCTATCATCATCTCTGTACAGTATCTGAGTACATATACTGCAGGAAGTGTAGCTGATGGTTGACTGGAAATCAAAGTAACTAAATGTGTTAAAAATGAAGATCTACAACTACTGAAATCAACATTACCGAGTGTTGCAGCAGGATGAAACTACAGAGTCATTTCACAAGCTTAAGACCAAAACTTTCCTGAAAGTTATAATCTTATGTCACATAAATGGCTTCAGTTTAAAGTATCTTCTATCAGTACAGAAGCTGCCAAAACAAGCCTGATCCACTACGGTCCTGGTCCTGGAATGATCTGCAGGCCAAGCTTAAACTTGAGACCCTTATCTCTTTAAATGATTTTAAACTTAGAGTAAAGGAAGTGGTCTCTGCTAGCTGCAGTTGTTTCAATTAAATAGCAAACACATGACCAACATGCTGCCCTGTTAATGCACTGTATGATGATGTTTTGTTGAATATATTGTTGCTGCCGTGATTCAGTGTTGTTGTCTTGTTCTGTGTTGGATGCTGCTATTTGACCCCGTCTTGGTTGGGTCTCACTTGTAAAAGAGGTTTTAATCTTTCTAGTTAATTAAAGGTTATAAATAAAGTACTGGAAAACACAATCAGCTAAATGACCTCTGTTAAACGTTAATCTTTTGGCTTATGCACATTTTGGTTGCTTTTGTTTAGACGAGGTAAAATGATCCATTTCTCCTGTCGTTTAGTCGTTTCCACATCAACTTGACAACGGCAGGATTAGCCACGGCTTCACACACTTCCCCGCTTTTTTTTTGCTACTGTAGTCTAATGTGCGTGAATGTGCGCCACGCCTGTCGGCTTAAAAAGCCCGTCACCGTAGAAAAGAAGGGAAAGAGGTGGAGGAGGAGGTGGGGTTGATCATCAAAGCACTGTACAAATCCTGTCTGCTGCAGGCTGAGACGGAGAGCGGAGATTCCCCGAGAAAGAATCCTCACAGCTGGGATGACACAGTCGCTAATTTGCTTTCACCTTTTGAAGAAATAGAGGAATAACACACACACACACACACACACACACATACACAGCAGCAGCCTGAGTGTAATTCTCCCCTCAGAAGGATTTCATGTTTCTATGGAGAAGAATGTCTATTTTTAGAAGCGATATAAATAGATCTTTCTTTAGCCTCAATGCTTGCATTCATGTCTGAATGTACCCAGCAGCCTTTACTGTATATTCTTATCTCTATGTGTCTCTGTGGACTTGTTTCTCATAACCATACATTCAAAGATCCATCTCCTGCTAAAGTGTGTGAATGACAGTCAGAAACATGTGGCAATGAGCTGCAATCTGTGTCAGTGACATTAGTGCTGAGGTGTATGGTCTCAGAGCACACTGACACTCACAGAGGGGGAGAGGAAAAGAGCCTGAGTGTAAATGGTAATTGGTTGTCACATTCATCAGCACACTTTCTACAGCCCTCCTGGGACCAATAGAAGCACAAAAAGCATCCACAGAGAGGAGAGCGCTGTATCATGGAGCTGCTGTAAAAAACATCACAGAGTCTGGTGTCCTCCTGATGTTTTAAATTAAGATAACCAACCGGACTTGTTTAACAACAGTGGCTTTAGGAAGTGGACACAAAGGAGCAGAGGGACACCGCCGACTTATTGTGGAGGCGGGGGTGGGTGTGAGACGGGGAGCAACTTTGTAGCCGTGGAAACAGTTGCTAAGTAGCGAACCGAGGCATCCCTGGACGGAGAGGGACAAAGATGTGATTGTGACGGGAGGAAAAGTGCAGGAAAAGAGAAAGATTGTTTTTTAAAAGATGTTCAGTATTTCACATGCTGGTTAGGAACAAACTGTGTGAATGAGTGAAAACCATTATCCATTAATTTACGGATTATTTTCTCAAAAGCTTGTTTAGTCCCATCACAATTTCTTAAAGCCCAAGGTGGCAAATTGCTTGTTTTGTCCAATCAACAGCCAACAAACCTAAAATGACTTTGTTCACTATTGAAATAAGACAAAGAAAAGCAGCAAATTGTCACAATTGAGAAACTGGAATTAGGGAATTACTTTAACATTTAACCGATTATAAAGATAGTTGCTTGTTATTTCGACTATGAAATTATTGGTTTCAGCTTGATATTGAATTTCCCCCCTGAAGATAAGTGTACCTTTATGGGTTGAAAACATTTTCAAACTTCTTTTGCTAAATAAACTATTTAAAACCCAACTGGATTATCTGGAAAATATCATCATAAAGCTGAAAACAGGGCTGATTTTCTCAGCTCATGAAAGGTTTTGGTGACAGTTTTCTTAACATTACAATGATGTTGTGCAATGCATTGTGATATCTGAGCAGATTTTTCTTGAAAATGAATAATTATGTATGTTTAAGCATCAAAAAATTGTGGATTTCTTTCACCAAAGCAGTCCATTCACCAAATAAAGTGATGTACAACTTTCTATTGTCACTGAGGACAAATCAAGATCAACTTCCATATTGATTATTCGTCCCACCTGTACCAATTAAGCTGCAGGTGTGACTCCCAAGCTACAGCACGCTCCACCATCTCTGCACTTCCTTCCTTCCTCCTCCATCCGCATCGCCTCATCCGTCTCCACCGCTGCTGTGAAATCTGACTGACAGAAAACAGGGACAAAGAGGACATCCCATTAATATGCTAATCCATGCGGGGATGACTTCAACACACCCGAGCATACTCAGAAATATATGTGTGTGTCAACTAGTGAGGCACGCTGTGTGAAATCAAAGCTCAGGGAAGAAGAGGAGGAGGAGGAGGAGGAAGAGGAAGGTGATATGAATGTATTGCGGTTGTGTGCATAAAAGGTAAAGTGGTTTGTGGAGAGGGAATCCCCGCATCCTCACAAAACACATCCAAATGTTACAAGGAGTGAATGAAATATGCAACAGAGCGGTTTGAAGCATGTGGATCACGCAGCACATGTGTGACTGGTATGTCCTTGCCATGTGAGGACTTGTTCGCCATGCACTCCCATCAATAATCCATGCAACCTGCTCCTGTGGAGAGACAGCAGAGCACTGAGGGCTTATGTAAGAGAGTGTCAGGTCTGGATTGGGGATCCTCCAGGACCTGACTGACTGACTGACTGACAAGAAGGAGGAAACACAAACATGCACAGAAATCTGTTGACAGTGGAGAAACAAAGACGCATCCCATTCTGCAGCATCTGTACTTTTAGTGAGAATCTACTGTCTGCTTTGACATCTTTCATCCATAAGCAAGTTGTTTAGTTGCTGATAAGGCGGACGGCAGCTTTTTTGAAAGATGTCGCCGGGCGTCCTCCTCGCTGACCCCGAGGGATGAGCGAATACAACCTGCTCTCTCTCTCTCCCCTCTGTCTCAGTAAATGTGCCACGCTCGGTACACTCCCCCTGCCTCGTCGAGAAAGACAGCCAGCGAGAGTGTTTCATCCCGCTCCCCTTATCTCCCTGGCCAAAATCCCCTGCCTCCAGAAAGCAATTTAAAGGCCAGACAGAGACAGAGGAGAGAGAGAGAGAGAGAGAGAGAGAGAGAGAGAGAGAGAGAGAGAGAGAGAGAGAGAGAGAGAA
>CAKAOH010023575.1:0-16743 GCA_916701665.1 Sebastiscus tertius | reverse complement strand
ATTAACACAATATTACATTTTTTTTGCAGTAGTACATCATATTCATGTTTCCATCAAAAGTTTGTGCAGTATTAGCTAGGACAATTTTAATATGACCTTATGATGAAAACCAGCTAAAGGTCTCATGTCATCTTCCTCCCCTCATGCTTTTCAGGGTCAACTTCCTGTTTGATGCTTGCCCCGCCCACCTGCGTGACGTCACACCAATGAGGGCATGCAGTGTTGATTATGAAGTTTCATGGCTCATGGGGCTCAGCAAAAAAAGATTTTATTTTCATTCATCAGACGAGAAAATCAACCCTGTATAGTAATAGTGTCCCATTCAAACTTATGTCCCAATCACCCTTTATTCACCCTAGCTGTTCTGGAGCTTTTGATCAAAACATATGATCTTTCTCAGCAGATGGAGTTTGTCCAGTCATCATGGAATTGGCCATTTTTTCTGAGCCCTTTAAGGACCTCTTATCCATATAGGCTTAAATGATGAATGAATGATTGAATGACTTTATTTTGAACATAAAAATAAATAAAAACAGATAAAAAATAATAACAAACAAAACAAGACTAAGAGTGTCCGAAAAGGAGTAGAAGTAAAACTTTCCCTACCCATTTCTCACTCATATAACTCATAACTCATATATCATAGAATGATAATATAATATAATATAATATAATATAATATAATATAATATAATATAATATAATACAATATATAAACGATCCCAGATTTATTTACATTCCAAATTAAATATATGAACAGCATCCCAAGTTTATTTACAACCCACAAATCCATCCGGAGTTAAAAAGTATATAACCAACCCTTAACACAATCCTTATCACAACTCTTCCTCAACATATACCTCCCAAAAATATCTTTTTTGTATAGTTTTTAAAGTGATTTATAGATCAAATCTTTATTATTTATTTTTAATTTAAATAAATCTTGATACGATTGAGAGCTCCAGAACAGCTACTAAATGGACCTTGTGGATCAGATTGTTTTCATCAGCTGCTGTTTCCAAAGTCCAAAATAATAATAAATAATGAATCTTCAATTTTAAGTGAACTTGGACAAAAGGTGCTCAGAAAAATAGAAATTTGCAAATCTTTATTACCTGTCAACCCCATCTGCTGATTAGAATTGAAAGCTCAAGAGCAGCTTAGTTTAACATGCTAACAATAACAATATTAACATGTTGATTTTATTATTGGACAGCTGAAAACAGCGGACACTGACAAAAACAATAATATCAGTATCAGGTGCAATACTACTTTTTCCATTCTCATGTGCAATATCACTGTTCATTATGTGTAATATTAATGTCCAACAAGTGTAATATTACATCTTTTTCTGTTTTTTATTTTTTTTTAGCTTACTTTACCTTTTTTATTTTATTTATCTTATTTAATCATTTTACTAAATGTATCTTACTTTTAGGCACTGGTGCTAGAAATGGTACTTTTTATTCTATACACTTGTATCTTATACATTTGAACTTATTGTAATTTTGTTGTAATTTTGAGCAATCTCTGGCAAGAATTTTCTTTGGTATTAATAAAGTTCTATCTTATCTTATCTTTAGCAGATAAATTAATGTTTACCATGTTCACCATCCTAGTTTAGGGGCGACTTGATGTTGGTGCTGGAGAGGAAAAGTCAGGGAATCAAATGAGGGTTTACATTTTATCTTTAAATGTCTGAACCACATTCATAATCCAGACAATATTTGTCGAAGACATTTTACTAGAAACACTAAAATGTAAGCTTCAATGAAGAAAAGTCATTACTGTAGGATTCATCCTTTCAGGACGATGAATGTCTGTACAAGATCCATCCAATAGCTGTTATTGCCACGCTGCGAGCATGGCTAAATTGATGAACAGAAGTAATAAAGTCTTCCAATATTGAGAGAAAGAGAAAACATTACAAAGAGGTACATGACAAGTGACAACCAAGAACGGCTGTAAATCTAGATGAAAGGCTGCACGCTGGTCCTTCAGGGTGTTAAAGCTCAGTGATGTCACCGCAGCTCAAAGCTACCTGCGATTAAAAAAACACCTAAATGAGCTTTTGCAGGCTAACAACACATATTAACTTAAATAAATGTTTGGTGATAGGAATGGAAATTTAAATCCTTGAACTGAATTGAACTGAGAGGAAATGACAAAGGAGAGGGTGTGTTAGTCTCTTTCACTGAACTAAACTAAACACAGCGTCTGGTTGTCTGGTTTACAGAGTCAGTCTACAAAGCTTTCATGCTTGTACTGTACATTTAACTTCTCTTCCCTTCACTTCACCTGAACACGTACAGTACTGTACAGTCAGCGTAACAAAGATATGTGTGTGCCAACAAATAGAAATGTTTACTCGTGTTAACTTTTATGTCTCATCTTTTTCATCTCAAAACAGCAAAATAAAGGTGGTGAATAATCTGATTATTAGAAATGTAAAAACACAGAAGACTGATAGTGATACTGTGTCTCATCTCTGGTTTCTTCCTGCAGATAAGCGTTTATCTCCGCATCATCAAATATCTTCACTCCATCCAGGCAGAGCACATTTCTGTGTGTTTGTGACAAAGGTGTGTGTGTGTGTGTGTGTGTGTGTGTGTGTGTGTGTGTGTGTGTGTGTGTGTGTGTGTGTGTGTGTGTGTGTGTGTGTGTGTGTGTGTATAGGAACAGACAGCAGCAATAAAACATCAGGTAGATATGCCAAGTGTGTGTGTGGGGCGGTGATTTAATTCAATTAAATATACCTGTGACTTGGATGTTAAAATGTAGGGGGGGTGGGAATAATTTGCATAGTTGTGTTTGAGTAACAAAATGCATACACACAAAGTAAACCTAAACACATCCACACCCTGCAAAGGCATCCTACACACTCCTACTAACACACCCAAGACAAGAGGTACAAGACGACAGTCACACACCTCTTACATTCCTTCAGGTATTTCACCTTTTGCTTTGTTAAACATGCGAGGTTCGATTTTATTGTAACTCTATAACAAAATCGCCACAGTAAAAAGCCTTCTCTGAATCAAAGGAACTTCAATTAATGTCACTGAACTTTCCATAGAAGAAGTGAAACGAAGAAATGAGTGTTTGGTGTAAATATATTTAATCATAGGCCTGGATATTAAATCAAATCATACATTCTCATCAGCTCATTTCTCTTTTCCACTTAATGGTTCCGACAATTATTCATTGTGACTCAACAGTTTTTTTTTTCCCAGGCCAATCGAGGTAAAGTGCTGGAACTACTCCAGCACGTCCATCTTTAATTCTTTAACATAAAACACTGAAGGGGGGAAACAAAGAATTAAAACCAAAGACATTGATAAAAATTAGAAAGCAAAGTGAGAGTGAAACAATCCTCCAGCTAGTGTTTAACCAGGTATCACAGGCAAACCAGGTCCCTTAAGGATCAGAGGAGATGAAAAGGTCTTTATAGTTACAGTATATCCATAGACATGTCACTGGTGATGAAAACAGTTTTAGTCCTACTCATGATGGACAAACAGGCGTGGTGGCGTGATGAATGAAAGGCTGCTAACAACTCCCTCCAGTCCTTTATGTCGACTGCTGTCCTGCGATATTGATTTTACTGAAATGCAAATATCAAAATAAAAAAAACATAATATGAATTAATTACAGTCTGAAGGGCTGAACTGGTACCATACAGTCATCACCCAGCACGCCCTTTAGTAGAAACCTTGTGCCTTGAAAACATGAGACACCGAGGGGTGTTAAAAATTGCGGCTTGCGCTTCCATCTAGACGGGCTGAAGCAGTTGGACCCTTCTCTAACAACACACGTCATACAGGACAACATATACAGTATGACCCAGTTGACAAATTAAAAACACTGAACAATCCAGCATTTCTTTTTTTTTTTTAAAGAAAAACATTTCACACTTTTGATTCATGGCTTTGTCTTTCATCGTCCTGTTGATGCACCTAAAACGAAAAAAGCTTTATCCAAATTCTCCAGAGTGACTTGTCAGTATATGAGGTGAAGGTTTGAGTAACAAATTAGCGTCTTAATGCACAGAGAGAGAGAGAGAGGAGAGAGGTGAAGGGAAGAAAATGGGACGCAGCGGAAGAAGCTGATTGATAAAACAACTTCAGTGTGTTGAACTACATGTCACCGGATATTTGTGGTATGTGATGAGTACTACTTTGTTTTTTTACGTCAAAGTAGTTGCCATAACTGCACTTTGTAGATTTTATGATTAAGAAACGATGCTGAAAACATCTCTTACATAAAGAAAAAAAAATACATATAAAGGCGCTTACGTAACACTGAAAAAAAAAAACAACTACTAATGATGCCTAAGTGGCTAGTTTACTCCGACAGGATTGTGAAATTGACAACTTGGCTGTACTTATAGACCACGAAATGGTAACCTGTAAAACCTGAAAGCCACAGACACCTCCATGGCTCAAATTAAGGAGGGATGCTCGGAGCCCGTGCAGCCAGATGTTATTACTAAAGGTGGCAAGTGAACTTGGGTCATATTGCTACTTGAAATTGATTCGATTACTGTTCTATAATCTTTCTTGGTAGATTACGCTCTGCGTTCCTCAAACTCCAACCATCTTGCACTTAGGCACTAAAAAAAAAAAAAAAAAATCAAACATAAAAGCAATTTAAATTATTCTAATTAACATCTGACCCAAGTCTGGTTGTTTTGCGGTGAACTCAGGACCTCGTGGCTCTCCTGTGGGGACCGAAGCCCGGAGGATTGATTTAGCTACCGAAGCCAAAGATGCCCTTGATGTAGCCGGTGAGGCCGCCCTTGCCCTTCTGCTCCACCTTGTCGTCCAGGGGTGGGAAGGCCACGTGGTTGAGAGCAAGGTCAAAGAACAGGGGCTTGCAGGGGATCGGCTGGAAGTCGGGAGGGAACTGGACCAAATTAGGCTGCTTTCCTACGAGGGCCGGGTCGAGGCGGAAGGTCTCCAGGCGGTTGCAGAGGGGCTGCATGAAGGAGGAAGAAGTGAAGAAGAGAGCAATATATAATCAAGTTTATACCAACAACTCAGAGACTCAACTTATTTATTTTATTCTTAAATCGCTGACATCCTATTGTCTGTTAAATCTGTTCATTTCTCTTTTTAAGAAACCTGCTCTGATTTCATGATGAAGGACAAGATTAACCATATTGGTGTGGCGTCTCTTGATTTTGTTCTCTTACCGTGTTGTCTTTGACCTGCTGCTGAGAGGGAACTTCGGCCGTCTCATCAGTGTCTGAAACACAAACATTTCCCAAGGGTTGTACACAGAATGAAGCAGAACAGAGAAGATTGGGACTAGACAGGTTCTAATACGGTAAAAAAATAAATGAGTTGGCTAGAAAACTGTCAAAACAAAACTGTAGGTGTTCTCACCTAAAATAGCAGCAGCTTGAAGAGAGTATTTTTCAGCGTTGACCTCAGCAATGAGCTCCTGAACGTCAGGGAGATCCTGCAGAAACAAACAGTGATGTTTCTGGTTAGAGTACAGATGTTGGTAAACTGTCAATGTGACTTTTGACCACAAAATCCATCAGGGTCAGTTTCAAAATCTGAGAAATCTCTGTGGAGTTTGTTTCCTTTTTATTTTGCTGTGTTTATGTTAACACATATGTAAGGGGACCTTTTGTAAATTAAATTGTGTGGTACTGTGAGATTGCTTGTTTTGTTTTTATTAGAGCTGTCAAAGTTAACGCGATAATAACGCGTTAACGCAAATTAGTTGAACAGCTTCAGTTTTAAAGCTAGAGTGAACATACTGGCATATGAAACTAGAAAACCTAAGGAATCTATCGGTACCAACCATGTCATACTAGATTGTTGCGAAGGAGGCTAAATGACGCTCCAAACTTGTGCAAAATTCAGAAAGGAAAACCTGTCATGGCCATTTTCAAAGGGGTCCCTTGATTTCTGACCTCAAGATATGTGAATGTAAATGGGTTCTATGGGTACCCACGAGTCTCCCCTTTACAGACACAACCACTTTATGATAATCACATGCAGATTGGGGTCAAGTTATAGTCAAGTCAGCACACTGACACACTGACAGCTGTTGTTGCCTGTTGGGCTGCAGTTTGCCATGTTATGATTTGAGCATATTGTTTATGCTAAACACAGTACCTGTGAGGGTTTCTGGACAATATTTGTCATTGTTTTGTGTTGTTAATTGATTTCCAATAATAAATATATACATACGTTTGCATAAAGCAGCATATTTGCCATTATTTTGCAATTAATCATGGACAATCATGCAATTAAATAGTTTTTATGACCAACCTTGAGGCTGTTGTTGAGGCCCTTGGCCTTAGACTGGACCTCCTTGGCGTATTTCAGCACCCTCTCATACAGCACCAGCGCCTCACTCCACTTCTTCACCAGCACATAAGACTGGGCTATGAAGAAACACCTGTGAGCGGTTCAGAGGGAACACATGAGTGTACGTAGTTATGTATAAAAAACGAAAACAAAAGACAGGACTACAAGAGGACAGCAACTGCAAGAGTAATACATTGTGGGCTCATGGATGTCATGCCAATATATGGCAGCAATGAACATTAACTGTCTCACAAACACTTGTGTATCCAGACGACACTTTAATATTTGAATCTTAGTTGTATTTTTTGATTAGGAGGTGATAACCCCAAAAAATGTCTGACCTGTAGGCCTTGTAGACCAGTGTCTTGAGGGACACCTCCTTCTGGAAGGTGTGGTCATCCTCCAGGCCCTGCAGGGTGGAGAGCTCAGCCAGACTCTGGAGAGAAGGACGGACAGAGGAAGGTTATGGGGAGAAACAGAAGGGGAGATAAAGCCGTTTCACACAAAGCACAGATTTACGTCCAAAAAAATGATTTTGTGGTTTCTCATGAATGTTTGCACACTCTCGCGGAACATTTGTGCGGGGGAAACTTCGGACGGACCTCGATTTCTGCCTGCGTAAATACGTTTGACCAATAAAATTCTTTGTTCCAGCTGATCACATCCATTCTACACAATTAGCCAGTTTGTTGTATGGAGAGAGAGTATTTTCAGGGCCTTGGAACAGGTTTGTTTTCAGGGCAACAGACTTGCGGACAAATTGGCATTATTTGGTTCAATGGGACATTTTTCGGACTACTGGTGTTTCGGAATAACAACAGACCGTCAACGTCTCAACACCCAATAATGTACGACAAACACTACGACCTCAACAACCAAATAAAGGACAATACATGGCTTGAGATCGCCCAGCTGCTGGGATACAATGAAGATGGTAACGTAGCTGATATGCACTTGCTGAGGTTATATGCTGGTGAAGGGACGGGGCTAGCCACAACAGGTAGCGTTAGCATCACATTTGGGGTCCGATTAGTTTGTGTATTGTGTAGTTAACGTCAGCCCCTTAGACATTCCCTGTCTAAGTTTTTGTTGTGTGAAGACGACACGGGCGCTGTAAGGAAACTCATTTGGGCCTCATTGACGAAAACGGAACACGGCAACACTGATAATTCGCACGCACCACATTTCCGCATCGCACTGGTGAAAAACAGCTTTTACACTGCGACAAGGAAGTGACAGAAACTGTCAAACCAGGCCAAGTACACATCCCTTCACTGTTGATAACACAGATCAAACAACTCATCACACCCACACAGCTACTGTGAGCAACTGAGAAACAATATCTAACTAACTATACTAACTGAAATACATGCTGCTCTTACGGACGATTCATGTAAAAAAGGCACCTTTGTCTTGACTCATTTCTTTTATTTTTTAAACTATCCATTTCTCCATACATACAGGGCCTTATGATTACAACGATCACAATATATTTAACATTTACCTGCAGGATGATGTCGTAGAGGCGGATGAGATCCTGTGGACGGGGCCCTCTCTTGCTCTCGTCGACTTCAGGTTCCTTCAGTTTAGCCTGCAGAGTGTGAGCCATGCTCTCGTTCCTCTTCACCAACGTACACAGCTTGATGTAGGTCAGGTAGCTGGGAGAGGAGACCCACAGCACATTTATTACTCACTTATAAAGGAGATAAATGTGAGAAATGTCAAAGTGGGGAAAGACTTATTTATGCTTAGGCCTGGATATGTTATTGTGCTTGTCTTCGCATTACATAAACTGAATATCTTTGGGTTTTTGACTGTTGATCGAACAAAATAAGCAATCTGAAGGGGCCACATTGGCAGATAGATAATACAAATAATTACAGACACAGAATGTGATTGCATAATCGGACACAGCAACCATCTCAAATATATGTGAAGTCTGATCCTGGCATTTACAAGCACAAGTAAGTGTCTTCTTAACTGATGTTTATATATTTCAACACGTGTTTCTTTTACCTGTGCAGGAACTGCAGGTTGGACACTTTGCTGCTGTCAGCATCAGTGCTCCTCTCTCGCTGCTTCTACAAGACAAGACAAGCAATAATTAAAAGAAAAAGCTTTTACACATTCTTGTTTTAATGATACGTCTTCACTTTTGTTTGTAAGCTGTAAATCAAACAGACAACTCTGACCAGTTAGCAAAAAATCCCCAACAAACTCATCCCTCTCCTTCACCAAAATATGTGAACTTTTTAAACCCGTGTTATCTTACCGCCTCACTCTTGAGTTCCTCTTTCACAGCCTGGATGGTGTCTCTGCACTCGGCCAGCAGCGTCTCATACAGATGCTCTTTGGTCTCCTCGTTGGCCGTCTGCACAACAGAAATAATAATTAAGATCTATAGTGGAACATAGCGGCTATTTATCACCAACACTTCCTGTTTCATAGTAAAATAATAATATTGGCTTCACATTAAAATTAGGGCTGTCAAAGTTAACGGAATAACACATGAACGCAAATTTGTTTTAACGCCACGAATTTGTTTTACGCAATCAATCTTTCGGAGGTTATAGCAGGCTCAGTTTTAAAACTAGAGCGAAGATACTGGTATCAGATGAAACTACAAAACCTAAGGAATCCATTGGTAATTGATTTCCAATAATAAATATATACCTTTGTTTGCATAAAGCAGCATATTTGTCCACTCCCATGTTGATAAGAGCATTAAATACTTGACAAATTTCCCTTTAAGGTGCATTTCGAACAGATAAAAAATGTGTGATTATTTTGCAATTAGTTTTTATTGATTGACAGCCCTTATTAAAATGTATTTACTATGAAGCAGGTACAGGAAATGGTGGTACTAGTACTATCAATAGTTGATACTAGTACTATCAATAGTACTAGTAGGTTAATCATTAGCATTAACTCACTACAGCGAACAACAAAACTGTATTAAAATGTGGATCGGTCACATTTGGCAGGTCTGTATCAGCACTGATACTGATCTACCAGATCAGAATGATAAAATACGTGTTGCAATTAGTGCCTTGTGGTGCAATGTTACAGTTATGACAAAAGGTTTCATATGGAGAGGAATTTGGGAGGGGAAGACTCTTTGAAAATATGAGGAAGAAACATTTTACACTTTCTTGACCGCAACACTGAACTGTAGCCTGTAGAAAGTTACAGAATCAAATGTTATCTCCTAGTCTGAGTGGTTGCACCTAAAATATCTTTAAAATGAAAAAGAATAAACGTAAAAACTCTTCAAAAAAAAAAAGAAAGATAGACACACATTAGTCTCAATATCTGAACTCTGACACACTTTCCACCTGATTAAAGCTACGCTTGCACTCATAAGAGTCAATCATGCAAACGCAAATATTTCATCCTCAAGTCGTAGTGGTGATTGATACAAAGAGCGACTGTGACTGTGGCGAACTGGGGGAGAGGCACAGGTATGTTGCCCGGCAGGCTGCCGGTGCATTCCTGCATACAACTCATCAGCAACCATCACGCTCTGGAGTTTCAGGGTTCAAATATTTGTGAATGACAGGATTGTTCTTCACCTCAGCTTTCTTTCATCGAAACACTCACACAATAGGCCTGTGTTACTCTACGACGTTCACGGATGTCTACAGGATATTTGTTCGTATTTAAAGAAAGAGGCCGTGTTGGATTAAATGAGAAAATGTAAGCGATTAATGACAAAAAGAAATGTTGATACAGTATCACTTTTGTTTAACACTTTTATGGATGTTGCTGTCACATATTCGCCTTCAAAAAGGGGCGAAAACCTCAGGAAGCAACACAGTGGAAGAATGCTACGAGGAAAATTCCTCGTAGTGATAATAGTCTGGTCACACAGCTGCTCTCATCCACCCAGAAGGCTCGATGTTATTTAGTGTTACACACTTGTGCCAACACCCTGGCAACGCCTAGCATGACCTGCTCAACCTGTCGAGCATCCTCTCTTGTTCAGGAGGGCTGGACGGATAAACCGATTAGAGTAGGGAGGAGTCAGCGGAGCTCTTCTCCTCGGACCGATGTATGGCCCAATACGGTGTTTCCTGTCCCCAGAGGCCAAGAGCTGAGGATCGGGGGGTAACACAAGGGAAACTTAAGGTGTTGGTGTGATGATACTCTTGAGCAATCGGGGAAATGGCACCTAAGCTTGCTAGTTTACAACATTCATTCTGTCACTCACAAAGATAATATCTGAGGATGTTATTTTATGATGTAGGTCATAAAATATCATGAAAAAACAACAATAATTCATCTTCAAAGTAGAATTGCAACAATTTATCTATAAGTTGGCAACTATTAAATTAATCAGCAACTGTTTTGATAATTGATTAAAATCGGTTTGAGTCATTTTTTTGTTTTTTTAAAGTCAAAATTCTGATTCCAGCTTCTTAAATGTGAATATTTTCTGGTTTCTTTACTCCTCTATGAGAGTTAACTGAATATCTTTGAGTTGTGGACAAAACAAGACATTTGAGGACGTCACCTTGGGCTGGTCAACATTTTACCATTTTCTGACATTTTATAGACCAAACAACTAATCGATTAATCGAGAAAATAAACAACAGATTAATCCACAATGAAAAGAATTGTTAGCTGCAGGTTATTCGGTTACATATTCATTCAGTTACAGTCACTATTATCTTAACAATAGACTGTAATGCTACAGTTGAGTCCCAAAAGGGCCCATCTGAAACTGAAAGGTGTTTAGAGAGGATAATACTAATCTGTCCACAGAGACCTGCTGGGTGCAGCCCTGTATTCATGTGTGGGCTGAAATGCACAGAATGCAGTCGAGCAATGAGCGACGCTGCATGCCAGAGACCTGAGTGGCTGTGGGTGTGACAGGTATGTCCGAAGGGAGTGCTGAGCCTTCTGGCATCAGAGAGCAGGAGGAATGAGCTGCGGTGGCAGCGAGGGGACGTGTGAGACTGGAAAGAGGAGAGGGCCACCTACTGAGAGTTTAAGGAACTGCATGGACTGTGAGGAAGAGGTGTCCTGCTCAAACTAAGGCCATATGCCCATTTTGAGACGTTTCATCTGAAGCCAAGACACCGTAACATTAGAAAGGTATGTGTACTGGAAGAGTAGTTAAACATGGGCTCGTACAAGTAAGGTTGGGTATCGTTTGGATTTTAACGATTCTGCTTATCAAATCTTAAAGCTACAGTCGGTAACTTTGAGCAAATATGATAAAAAGTTATTTTCATCAAACTGTCACTATATCCTGACAGTAGTGCATGAGACAGATTTGTGGAAAAATCATTCCTGTGTCCTCTTAGTGCTCCGAATGGCATTTGCAAGTTTTCACCACGCCCGAACCTTAACAACCAATCAGAGCCGTCCAGTCTCTGGGCAGCTGTCAATCACTGCTCGTGTATGGTCTACGTAGTCATACATTTTGGGCAGCGTGTGGGCAGAAATTAACACCACGCGGACCCTTGTATCATTATCACATGTAATAATAACAATAAGTGCTTCACATCGAGCACAGTGCAGTTTGTTTTTGCCCCTACAAAGCAGGAACTAAATATACTGACCTGAGCGATGGCGGCCTCATTGTCTGCCAGACCCAACAGGAAGATGCGGGCCTTGTCTATCTTGACGGGCACCGTCCGTCCTCGCCACTCCACCTCACTCATGGTGGCTGCCTGCTTGGTTCTTGCCTGAGTGATCAGGGCCTGAGGAGAAATAAGAAACACATGAAACGGTTTTCATCAAACACAGATTTTCATATCCACAAGAGCCGAGAGGTCTTTGATGCACACAAATTTGCTCAGTTTACATTTTTATTAAGAGCAAAGTTGAGGAGCATGTGTATGTGTGTGTTTCTCCCCTGACATGATATTAGGCATCACAAATATATGAAAGATGAGTGATGATACAAGCAAATAAACTAATGCCCAACTCCTGTATGTTCACCTCTAGTTTCTCAGCCATCATGCCTCCTCCTCCACCAGTCAGTCTCATCTGCATCAAATCATTGATGGCGTTCTGGTCACCTGCAATCAGACAGAAAAAACAAATATCCAGTTACACTGTGTGTGTGTGTGTGTTTGTGTGTGTGTGTGTGTGTGTGTGTGTGTGTGTTGGAGGGAGAGGGTGGGTGATATGAGCTTCGGGACATGTCCAGTTAGTGAACAACGTCTCACGATGCCTAAAGAGTCTAAGATGGTGTTACTCACCAATGTTGTAAGCACAGTAGCGGATGTTGGGTGATATCTCGTCCACACGCTGGCGGTACAGGACTGCCAGCTCCTCAGTGAAAGCACTGGCCAGCTTCTCATAGATGGTCCTGACAAGACACAAATGTGGTTGTTTAAAATTTCCCAATGAAATAAAAAAAAAATCATACATGACAAACTGCCACTTATTCTACCGACGTATTAAGAAACTGTAGTGATGTTTAAACTTACTTGCACTTGTTGAAGGCCTCCATGGCGAGCTTCCACTCCTGCAGTTCAAACTCCACCATACCAGTCAGGTATGCAGTGTACGCCTGAAATAAAATACAAGATTATTAGTGAATAATAGATTTTTGCTCCCTGTAACACAGCTTTAAATAATAAGTTCTTTAAGTATCTTGGAGTCTTGTTCACAAGTGAGGGTAAAATGGAGCGGGAGATGGACAGGCGTTTCGATGCGTCGGCAGTTATGCGGGCGTTGCACCGGACCGTTGTGGTGAAGAGGGAGCTGAGCCGGAAGGCAAAGCTCTCCGTTTACCAGACCATCTACACTCTAACCCTCACCTATAGTCATGAGTTTTGGGTAGTGACCGAAAGAATGAGATCGCGGATACAAGCGGCCAAAATGAGTATCCTTTGTAGGGTGGCTGGGCTCAGCCTTAGAGATAGGGTGAGGAGCTCAGACATCCGGAGGGAGCTCTGAGAAGAGCCGCTGCCCCTTCGCGTCGAAAGGGGCCAGCTGAGGTTCGAGCATCTGATCAGGATGCCTCCTGGACGCCTCCCTTTGGGGGTTTTCTAGAAATGGCCAACTGGTAAGAGGCCCCGGGGTAGACGGTAGACAGAGGTTGAGAACACTTTTGGACCTTCGAGGCTGCAATCTCATAGCACATGTATACCTCTTATTCTATACACGTCTCTAAAAGCAGGTTGAAGGTGACTTTGTATTATGTACCTGCGCCTCAAGTTTGGTCTTGGCGTCGACACGGGGGCTCTCACAGAGCTTCTCCAGCTTCTCGCTGTGCTTGGCAGCCTTGCGTAGTCGTGCCAACAGGTGGAAGCGCTTACGCGGCTCTGTGTTGGCCTCCTGCTTCAGCTGCATGGCGTAACTCCATGCGCGCTCTGCCTCCATCAAAACCAGCAACAGATACCTGAAGAGGGGAAGGTCATTGCATCAGTTGCTTGGTAGCATATTTTCACCATTTATAGTTGGCATTCAGTAACTCAATTCCAATCCAAGGTCGACAATCACCAATTTATCTTCTGCAGATATATTCATTACAAGGGCTGGTTTAAATTCTGTAGTTTAGCAGCGAGGTGTACCAAACCAGTTGCAGACTTTTATGTCTTTTGTAGATAACAACACGACACAACGTTTGTGTACGAACAGTCCAAACTCCTCAGTGATGTGCGTTTATTATCTTGCTTCAAACACAGGGTTTGTGTATTAAACCATTATTTACTGTATATGAGGCTCTTCCGTAACATCAGCTGGTTAACTGCACATGAATGTCTGACTCAAGACCTTCCAGTCCGACTCAGACTTTCCATTCCTCACCTGCTGTCAGAGAGCATTTCGACCGTTATTTTTTTCCCGATGAACTTGTGTCGGTTGCCCATCCTGAAGCCAAGAGTCTTGCGCAGGCGTCGTAGTCTGCGGGAGCAGTAACCCCTGCACGCAGTTACACAAAGATGGTTACATTACAGTAAATTCATAACGTTTACATGTACATTTCCAACCTTGGTATCTCACAATAGACATGACAACCACACAGTAAATTTTCACCAATACAAATCCAGGGTTTTCTTTGATAAACTATTATTCTAAATTGTCTAAAGGAAGATTTATTATTTTAGCCACTTAGAGTTAAAAGTAGTGAAAATGATGTGTGTAAAATACAATGCGTGGCCACTTTGCTGTTGTATTTGATTGCGTTATATTGCACAAGTGTGGTTAATAAAGTATTAAGATACATTTGTACGCATGTCGCATGTGGGCCATATGGCAGGAGAGGTTTTCATGCAAACAGCTTCTTCTCAATGTAGAAAACTAATTTGGTAATAAATACTGTGTTACATCACAGTATCTGGACATCTGGATAAAAAATAATATGAAATGTAAAATTTAAGCACACACAAAGTTCACAGATATGCCCTATGAATGGCTTGTGATCATGTTAAAACCGTGCTCCTCTATGTGACCAGCCATACAACAGTTTACCAAACACAAATCTCTGCAGCTATGGTCCAGGTAGTGCAGGTGTTATAGGTCATGTATGACCTGCACAGCTCACCTGTATCTCTGGTAGTCTCCGTGTCTGAGGCCATGCTGCTGCTGGGACTCCTTGATTATTTGCAAAACTGGGAAATCGGTGTTAAGGGACAACCTTATCTATATCATCACACACATGTTACTTCCAGGGGAACATATGTCATTCATATTGAAGTATGAATATGATAGCAATATGTTAGCACTGGACATACAGACCTAGAAAATAGATAATTCATACGACACATTCTCACACAAAAATATAGCTTATACTGTATATGTTCTTAATATGCCCTTGTACAAAGTATTTCCTTTTATAGTTGTAATGTAAATGTAATATAACTTATTATTTTAATGGAGCTTCCCAGCAAAAAGTATTTCACACGTTTGTACCTGTATAACAATAAACATCTTGAATCTTGAAGTCTGTGCTGTGATATTTTGCAGAAACAACACAGCTGAGCTACTGAAACTGAGAGGTTACTACAGTTAAACATATATATTTATAGCAGCACATACTAACTGATATTCTTAGTTGATTTAACATCCTTATTCTTGAACAAAAAGTTTGTGACAAGCCACATAAATCTGCTTTTTCTTCCAGGGGAACATATGTAATTCATATTGAAGTATGAATATGACAGCCATGTTAACACTGGACGTACAGACCCAGAGAAGTCTGAATGTGGTGCTGTGATATTTAACATAGCTGGTACTGAAACTGAGAGGTTATAACAGTTGAACATTTATCTATATCATCACACACAAGCACTGGACGTACAGACCCAGAAAAGTGCTATAAATGTGATATTTTGCAGAAACAGCAACACAGCTGCTACTGAAACTGAGAGGTTACCACAGTTTTAACATATATCAAAATCATCACACACATGGTACTTCCAGGAGAACATATGTCATTCATATTGAAGTATGAATATGACAGCCATGTTAGCACTGGAAGTACAGACCCAGAGAAGTCTGATTACTGATTTTACAGAAACAACACAGCTGGTACTGAAACTGAGAGGTTACCACAGTTAAACACATATATCTATATCATCACACACAAGCTCTGGACGTACAGACCCAGAAAAGTGCTATATATGTGATATTTTGCAGAAACAGCAACACAGCTGGTACTGAAACTGAGAGGTTACCACAGTTAAACACATATATCTATAGCAGCACATACTAACTGATATGCTGAGTTGATTTAACATCCTTATTCTTGAACAAAAAGTTTGTGACAAGCCACATAAATCTGCTTTTGAAGCCTGCCACTGACTGACAGCCTGCTTCAGTGTGACACGTAGCCTAACAGAGCTCTGAGGCTAGCTAACGTTATCCTCTACAGCTAGCTAGCTCAGAAGCTAACGGTTAGCTAGGTTAGCTTAGCTAGCCGTTAGCTTCTGACACAGAACCGTTGGACTAAGGACGAACCGGTCCGCTACACGTCTGCTGATGAAGGATACTTTCCAGTCCGAGTCCTTCGTTTTCTTTATTTGCTCCCGTGGAGGAGAGTTTAGCGTCGTTCTGTTTGTCTGCGGCCATCTCTAGATATCTCTGGAAGCTAACGGCTGAGCTCTACCAGCTACACACACATGCTCAGAGTACAACCAGCGACCGATGACGACACAGCGAGGGGCGGAGCTACCATCCAAATCTCGCGAGATTTGAGCTGATACGCGATTGATACTTTAGGCAGGTTCCTTTCACAGGAAGATACAGAAGAAATACATCAATTTTAATTGAGGCATGCACTTTTATGGCTGCAACTGAAATATAACACAATCAATATAATGAATAATATATAAATATATATAAAATAATTTATATATATACACATATATATACACATATATATACATATACATATATACACATATACATATACACATACACATATACACATACACATATACACATACATATATACACA